>AWOL01S0068900.1:0-73616 GCA_000715115.1 Nicotiana otophora
TTCTGAGCTTACATCAATTGACTTATGATGACTCGTACGTACGAAAACATGGGCTGTAACAGAATAGACTATAGAAATTCCAATGTGGAAATGGGAAATGATCAATATGGATTTTGTGGTAGGGTTACCACGCACTCCGCGGAAGTTTGACTCAATTTGGGTACGCAGGTAAATCTTAGCACGGCTTTCCATCTACAGGCTGACGGGCAAGCAGAGCGGACTATTCGGACGCTTGAGAACATGTTGCGTGCTTGTGTGCTTGACTTGAAGGGTAGTTGGGATGATCATTTTCCGCTCATATAATTTGCTTATAACAACAGCTTCCATGCCAGTATTCAGATAGCGTCATTTGAGGCCTTGTATGGTAGTAGATGTAGATCACCGATTTGGTGGTTCGAGGTTGGAGAAGCTAAACTAATAGGACCAGACCTTGTGCATCAGGCTATGGAAAAGGTTAAGATCATAAAACACGGTTGAAAACTGCTCAGAGTCGTCAAAACTCCTATTCGGATGTTCATCGCAGAGACTTAGAGTTCAAGGAAGATGATTGGGTGTTCTTGAAGGTATCTCCCATGAAGTGGATCATGCGGTTTGGAAAGAAAGGGAAATTAAGTCTGAGGTATGTCGGGCCATACAGAATTATTCAAAGGATAGGTCAGGTGGCGTACAAGCTTAAGCTACCACCTGAGATGTTATTAGTGCACCCGGTATTCCATGTGTCCATGTTGAAGAAGGTAGTTAGAGATCCGCCCGCTATTGTGACGGTTGAGACCATTGAGACTAGTGAAGAATTGTCATATGAAGAGATTTCGGTTGCTATCCTTAATAGACAGGTCCGAAAGTTGAGTAACAAACAAATTGCATTTGTAAAGGTATTATGGCGAAACCAGCAAGTCGAAGAAGCTACTTGGGAAGCCGAGAATGAAATGAAAAAGAAGTACCCTCATTTGTTTGAATAGCCATGTAATATCTCTATAAAGTTGTCCCCCCTAAATTTTTGTATTACCTATTCGGCTTATATAAAGATACTCCTTTCTAGTTATATGTCCCCCATGAGGCTTCGGTTGGTGTTATTTTGCATTCTATTGTGTCATTTAATTCTATATATGTTGCTAAGGTGTGTTTCGGGAGCTCTCTGGCAGGTGGATAGGCCTAAATACAAAGGAAACTCTGGCAACATTTTCTGAAAGTTAGGAAGTTAGGTAGATTTGGGGCTGATGGTATGCGGTATAACTGAAGCTGTATTAAGTGAACATTGATCCTTATTCGAGGACAAATGATCTTAAGTGGGGGGAGGATGTAAGGACCCGAAAAAAAATTTAAATTAAAAACTCGGGGTTTCGTGGTGCCAAGATAGATTCCTGCGTTATTATAGTAGAAATTATTCGTGGCGAGCTTGCTCGCCACTGTTCGGAATTTTTGGATTGAACAGTACCCTACGGACTTAGAAACAAATGTTTCGTAGAAGAACGCATTTCTGCCGCCCATTATGCGGCCGCATAATCACTCTGCGGACCGCATAATGGCCGCAGAGTGAAGCAGAAAGTTAGGCCAATTTGAGGTCAGTTTTGCGGTCGATTATGTGACCGCATAATCACTATGCGGACCGCATATCGGTCGCATAATTCCTCTTGGGTTTCTACGGAAGAAGATCTGCGGTGCATTATGCGGCCGCAGAATAAGTATGCGGACCACATACTGGTCGCATATCTGGGCCAAAAGTTTAGGCCCCTTAGGGCCATTTCTGCGGTCACTTTGCGGACCGCATAACCATTATGCAGTCACATATGCAAACGCAGACCTGTGTTGGGCACCCTTTTTCTTAAATTAAAACCTGACCCCTATTCCGTTAAAACTCCTATTTAGTCTATTTTGAGCTCATTTTCTGATATTTCTAGAGTGAGAGAGAGAGGGTTCTAGAGGGAGGGCCTAATTTTTCATTAAATTAATCTTCAACCATCACTCAAAGCTTTGGAAATATTCAAGTAGAGCACCAAATTCTTCATCCTAAAAGGTAAGACTTCATCACCCCAGCTCTTAATTTCAAACATAGCTACAATGGGGTACTAGGGTGATATTTCATGGGAATGAGGGTAGTTTATCTTGCATGCATGTGTGATAAAGAGTGTGGGACAAAAGTGAGCTAGAACCATGGACGTTTTCCTAATTATAGGTTCAATTTGTATATTGCTAAAATAGATTGAAGTTGCTAAGGGTTCCGAATAATTGTAGAGTCTAAAGAAGCACAATTGAGGTATGTATGGCTAACTCTCTTCTTCTTAGAATCGAACTCCGGGTGTCCGAATAATTGGTGTAAGTTCCAACTTGATCATACTAGAATTGTTTGCCTTAGTGTGTTGGATTGAAAGATTCATGTTCCCTAATTGTTTTAGATGGTTACCATGTGATCATGGTATTTGAGAACGTAATTATGATTTCCATGCTCCTTCCCTTATGTGTGAAATGCCTTGTGTGATGGTACTTATCGACATGAATGATGATGTTACTTGAACGAATAGAAAGGGAAAGACATGAATTGTAAAATGTGCCCAAGTGTCAAGAACTACTTAATAAATGAGGCTGTTTGTGCCATGTAATGAAAGATGGGAAAGAAATGTGAATTGAGTGAACAATTGAAAGAGGTTATGTCTCAAGTGAGATGGCTTAGCCGATCGGGCCGAGATCGGACAACATCTTGTACACATGGTGGCATTTGTGTTGGAATTATTAATTTACATTGTGGATATGGATATGTCTCACTTGAGATGGCTTAGTCGGTCGGGCCAAGACCGAACTCCGTGTAAAAACACAGTGGCATTGTGATTTGTGGCATTTGGCACTAAAGATTATTAACCTAAAAAGATGGAAAGATTGAATCGGAAACTATGTGATCCTTACTTGGTTATTCTATGTATTTCTGTGAAGCACTTATTGATTATTATGACTGCCTTCTCTATGTTTCACTATTCATTCTACTAAGATTGGTGTTTGCCTTACATACTAGTACTATTCGACAGTACTAACATCCCTTTTGTCGGGGGTGCTACATCTTTGAATGGATGTAGGTGGTTACATCGCAGATATCGTTGATCGCAGATAGTGGTGCTCTCCTTAACACTCATCACATCAGTCTTGGTGAGCCCCATTTTCTCCTGGGGTCATGTAGTTCTTCTTTTTATAAGTTTTTATATTTTGAGGTATAGCCGGGGTCTTGTTGTCGGTATTGTCATGTTGGTCTTTTGTATCATTAGAGGCTCCGTAGACATTTATGTGGGTCGTGTTTGGGTATCGGAGTGGTCACTGGACTAAGTTGTATTTTGAAAACTTAACCCTGGCATAATGTATATAATGGAAAATGGACTAGCAACGTTTATGCATGTATATCTGATCTTTCCCCTATTTAGCAGATGGTAACGCGTCCTCTTTTCGGATCATGAATGAGTCGGGTAGGGAAGGTCTAATAGTCTTGCTCGACCGGGTTCACTCGGTTGAGTGCCGGTCGCGCTCCCCGAAGTTGGGGCGTGACAGCAACCATTATTCACGTGCTTAAGGTTTGTAGGCACTATCTTTATGGTGTAGCTTGCGAGGTGTTCGTGGATCATAGGAGTCTCCAGCATCTATTCATGCAGAGGGACCTAAACTTGAGGCAACGAAGGTGGTTAGAGCTACTAAAGGACAATTGTCACAACCCAAATCCAATAATAGGTCGTGATGGTGCCCAACTATGCTGCTAGGCAAGACAACACGTGAACCTCCACTTAACTATCCATTTTAAATTTTAAAAATGAGGAATTTTATTAAACAAGTAGAATAAAATCTAGCAATCAAAGAAACCTGCACTTTTCTTTACCAAATTTCTGAATATAAATAAATCATAAAGTGAAGTGAGAATAATGACGTTAAACGAAATAATGATCATCCACTAGGAAAGCCCCAAAACCCAGTATCACAAGAGCATTAGCATCTACTAGAAAAACACAACACCACCACAACATCTGTCTGGAATATAAAATAGACAAGATATAATAGCTGAATAAGATGGAGACTCTGTGTGCTGTGAATCGTAGCGTAGAATGCAGCTTACCATAAAGTCCCCTCAACAGCTGCGCCAATGCGCCAAGATGATCACCTAATGTACATGCCTCAGTACCTGCACATTCAGTGCAGAAGTGTAGCGTGAGTACGTAAATCAACACATACCCAGTAAGTATCTAGCCTAACCCCGAAGAGGTAGTGATGAGGGGTCAACATCGACACTTACTAGTAGTCCAATAAATCAAATATTATAAGGTAGACAAGTATGAAACATGGTAAGTAAACACTGACAACCGATATAGGTAAATAATACGGTCTACAACTGAACAATGAACATAAAGTCATCAATTATCGAATACCTTCTCAAATGGAATACGTAATGGTCAACACCAAATCAACGATCACATCTCAAGTTAGGAAATGCATGAGTACGCGGACTCCTTATCAAATAGTTTGCACGATTCTGCCGAGGCGAGCGGCCCGGTCCCATAAGAGTTGTTTCATAGAACTGCCGAGGCGGACGGCCCGATCCCATAAGAATATGATACATACTACTGCCAAGGCAAACGGTCCGATCCCATAAGAATATGTTACTCTGCCGAGGTGAACGACCTGATCCCATAAGAGCGTGTTACATGATACCGCCGATGAGAACGGCCCGATCCCATAGGAATATTGCTTAGGTGTCCAGCCCGATCCCATAAGAGTATTGATGAGGCGTTCATCCCGATCCCATTAGAAGATAAAACTTTGACGGGTCACTAACCCCACTCATGAATATAAATGTGAGTTATAAAATTCAAGAAACACTATCGGACAAATACGCACAACGCGAAATAAATTCGTAAAGGAAAGAATAATTTCCACGGCTAATCAGGTAGCTCATCAAGTATCTCAAAATAGCAAGTCTGATACTCTACGTGAGTCTAATCTTAGGCTAAATGTAAATTAAAGCATTTAAACAGGAAAGAATAACTCAAATAGTATAATTAAAGCAAGACGTGAATCTAAGTCTACCCGGACATAATCAGAAATTCTAGCATATGCATGAACACTCATCACCTCATACATGCGTAGCTCCCACAACATATAGCACATAACAAATATAACACCTAAGGGGTAAATTCCCCCTCACAAGGTTAGACATGAGACTTACCTCGATCCAAAATTCGATAATCGGCTCCAATGCCTCTCTAGCACCTCAAACCAATGCCAAAAATGATCCAAAACTAGCCAATGAACATGCAAACCAATCAAAACATACTAAAGAACCTATAATTTATCATTTAGAAATAATTCTCAACCCCGCACGAAAGGTCAACACAAGTCAACCCCGGGCTCGTGCACCCGGATTTTGAAATTTAATAAAAATAAATATTACCCATAACTTATACAGTGTATATCCATAGAATCATCCAATTTCGTCCATGAATTAACCATTAAATCAAGGATTTAACATTTCCCAACTTTGGGGCTCAAAACCCCAATTTCTACAATCCAAATATGGATAAAAATGATAACCAACAGAAATATTCATGGTAAAACATCAAAATAACGGTCCTATATTTACCCCCTTGTTCAGACAAGAATGATGCCGCAACAATCACCTCAAACGGAGCTCTAGAACTAGAGATATGCTCAAAATACTAAAATGCTCGATTTCCCCATTTAAAATACTGCCCAGGTAATTTTTGTTCTTCGCCTTCGCGGGACACCACGTGTTCACGAAGAGAAATGTTTTCACATTTATAAGGCCCCGTAAAATTTCGCATAAGAAATAATGCTTCGTGATGCCGAATTGGGCTTACGTATTTGAGGATTGTATAAAGGAAAAGTTTTGGGTTAAACAATGTACTGAGGGATAAAGGAACATTTTTGGCAGAGAAATACATTTCTGCGGTCCATTATGCGACAGTAAAATCACTCTGCGGACCGCATAAAGGCCGCAGAGTGAGGCAGGAGGGGTAGTTTTGGAAGCCATTCTGTGGTCGACTATGCGACCGTAGAACTGTTCTGCGGTTCATTATGCGACCATAGAACAGGTCTGCGGGTCGCATAGTGACCGCAGACCCAGGCAGATTTTTGCCAAGTTTTGGACAGCAATTATGCGGCCGATATGCTATCCGCATATCGATTATACGATCGCAGACCTTGTTCCGGAGCTTCATTTTTGGGTTTTTATAACCCGGCCCTACTTCATTAAATAGACGCAATGGACTATTTTTGAGAAAAAATCTGATGTTTTAGAGAGAAGTGAGTGTTTTAGAGAGAGAGAGGAAACCCTAGGCTAATTATTCATCAAGTCTTGCTCAAATCTTGGAAGATTAACAAGGAAAACCCACAAGGTCTTCATCCTAAAGGTAAGATTCTACACCCTAACCCTCAATTTCGAATTTTGTCTAGAGTTGGGTAATTAGTAAGATAATTTTTGGGCATGGGAGTTGTCCATCTTGCAGGCATGTGTTATAAAGGGGTGTAGGATGATGGTTGAGCCAAAAATGGTAAAGAATGGGTTGTGAGATGATGGAATCCTCCATAAAAGGACCTTTAAACCTTAATGCACACTTAGTGTTTGATAAAATGCTCAAATGAGCTAGAATCATGATCATCTTCCTAATTTTAGTTCAATTTGTTATATTTCTCAAATAGATTGAAGTTGCTATGAATTCTAGAATATTTTAGAGTTTAAGGAAGCTCCATTGAGGTATGTTGGCTAAACTTCTTTCCTAGAATTGAATTCCATGATGTTCTTGTAAGTCCCGAGTTATCCTTTATAAATTAACTATTCCGAATAAGCTTTGTATTGAAAGGTATATGTTCAAATGTATTCCGAATGCTCTTATCATATGATGTTATCCTTTGGGAATGTGTTCAAAGTATGAATTGGATATAAAAAAAAGGTTATGATTCCAAGTAGTGTTTCAAGTGAAGGCTATTATGCCAAATTATGTAAGAAGTCTCAATGTGCCTAAGACTCTTGATTGCTCATAGGTGTACTAAAAGTTGTGATTGGAGATTCTTTGTTGTCGATAATCTATAAAGATGCTTGAAAGTGAAAGTAGTGAGTTGGGGGATATAAAGTGTAGACACCGTGCCAATGATGAAAGTTATGATTGTGGCCAATAGCGCCAATGAAATGAAATGATGTGTGAAATATTATGAAATGAGCCTTGAATCAATTATTCCAAATTGACTCCGAAAATAGAATTATCCAAAAGCTTATGTACTCAAGTCATGTCCAAATGTGGTTGTTCTAACTAATGCTACGCTTCGTAAGTATTCCGCTGTGTTTTAAGCCTTTACATATTTATGAGTTGAAATTGTGTATTGTCCCTTTGGGGAAAGGTACTTTAAGAAGTTGATATTTATGATGATGAGCCTTGAAAGTAATGAAGTGAAAATATGGAATATGAGATACTGCCTCCGTGCCATGAATGAAGAATAACATGTATGGCAAAAAAAGGAGCCAATGAAATAATGATGTTGTAAGTAATTGAAAGTACTAATGGAGTGATAGTATAAACATGAAATGTGGTTGTTTGCCTAAATGAGAATTACGAGGTGTTGTATGTCCCCATAGTTTCAACTATAGTTGTATGCTTCCGAAATAATATATGTAAATGACTTCGATGTTAAGTCCTCAAGAATCATGAACTTAGCTAATGACCTCAAGATGTCAAGTGAGTGAATAACGAGATGAAAGTGAGATGTCCTGTGCAAAAATGATGATGAACCTTAAGAAAAGAAATTGGGCTCATGTGCCATTGAAATTGACTTATTGATTAACCATGCATGTGCTAATATAATGATCTATGTTTCTCCATGATGAGCATGAACATGAAGTGTTCCAAAGATCCGGGAACTTACGACCTTAATGTAATGTTAAACATGTCGCTTTGAGTTTATATATGGTTATGTGCATAATGATGTGTATGAACCCTATGGACGGGCTATGAAACACATAGGTGTATAATATGTGAATCCTGTGAATGGTCTATGAAACGCACATGTGTATTATGTAAGTAAACACTGTGAGCGGTCTATGAAACGCACAGGTGTAATGTGTAAGTAAACCCTGTGAACGGTCTATGAAACGCACATGTGTATTGTGTAAGTAAACACTGTGAATGGTCTATGAAATGCACAGGTGTATTGTGTAAGTAAACACTGTGAACGTGCTATGAAACGCACAGGTGTAATGTGTAAGTAAATCATGTGAACGGTCTATGAAATGCACAGGTGTATTATGTAAGTAAACACTGTGAACGGTCATGAAACGCACAGGTGTATTGTGTAAGTAAACACTGTGAACGGTCTATGAAATGCACAGGTGTATTATGTAAGTAAACACTGTGAACGGTCATGAAACGCACAGGTGTATTGTGTAAGTAAACACTATGAACGGACTATAAAACGCATAGGTGTACTGTGTAAGTAAACCCTGTGAACAATCTATGAGACACATAGGTGTATTGTCTATGGAATCCTATGAACGGTCTATGAAACACATAAGTGTTTAATATGATATGTGAACACTAAGGACAGTCTATGAAATGTATAGGTGTAAGATAAGAGAGGGATATGGACGGTCTAGTGAGACGCATTCTTAACGCAGACATTACGTGCCATTTTCATTGGCCTTGTTTGTACATGTTGTTTCAATTACTTTATATTATGTATTCCACGCATAGTTCATATGGCTCAGTTAATCCTAAATGAAGTTTAAAATGATGTAAGCATAATGAGACTTGAAATGTGAATCGATGGGATATTTGGTAGTTCTTGATGTACTTCATATGACTCTTATTTGAATTACCATGATTTCATATGTTGTTCTATTTGCCTTACATGCGGGTACTATTCCACATGTACTCACGTCCCTTTTATCGGGGGTGCTGCATCTTTTAATGGATGCAGGTATACTTCTACAGGATGATATGGATCTTTGGTAGGGATCTTCTGCGCATCAGATTATGGTGAGCCGGCTACAATTCCAGTGGGCATTTGAGTCTAGTTGGTTTTATTTACTTAGGTACCTATTGTCATAGAAGCTCCATGTACATTGTGGGTCATGTACTTAGGTTTTGAGTTTTGTCATGTATTTATGTTCACAGATATTTGTGAAGCTATGTACCCAACACGAGAAAAAATAATTATGGGCCATTGAACCAAATGTATTCAATATGAAAGTCATGATCTAATTATGTTTTGATAAATCATGCATGAGTTATGATGAGAGGTAGATGTAACGTAGACTTCCTTGACTGGGTTCACTCGATTGAGCGCCAGTCGCGCTCCTCGAGTTCGGAGAGTGACAACATTGACTAGTCAACCCATATTTCCTTCTTCGTGTTCGTGAAGAACAAATTTCGCACCAGAAACTAGCAATCTATTTTGACATAGAAATGGACATAACTCTCTGATACGACCTCAGAATTTAACGATTCTTATTGCTATGGTTCCGTAATTATGATACGGATCTAATGGTTCAATATAATCACAAATAAAAGGTCGTTTTCTCATTATGGTACCCTTGATGCCAAAAGAAACGATGCTGACACATCAAATAAGAGTGCGACATAATCCAAACACATCTGAAACACACCTGAGGCCCCTAGACCCCGTCCAATCATACAAACCAGTCCCAAAACATAACACAAACCTACTTGAGGCCTCTAATCACATCAAACAACATTAAAATCATGAATTGCACATCAATTCAAGCCTAATGAACTAATGAACTTTTAAACTTCTAAAATTCATGTCGAACCATACCAAATCAACCCGGAATGACCTCAAATTTTGCATGTAAGTCCCTAATGATACAACAGACCTATACCAACTACCAAAACCACAATCCGGTTCTGCTATCAACAAAGTCAACTCTCGGTAAAACCTATTAACCTTCTAAACCTTCAATCTTCCAACTTTCGCCAAAAAATATCAAATCAACCTACGGACCTCAAAATCTAAATCCGGACATACGCCTAAGTCCAAAATTATCATCCGGACCTAACAAACCTTCAAATCTCTGATCAGAGGTCGTTTACTCAAAAGTCAAATATTGGTCAACTCTTCCAACTTAAAGCTTCCGAATTGAAAATTATTCTTCCAAACCAACTCTGATCTTCGCAAAATCTAATCCGACTACACGTTCAAGTCATAATACATGAACTTAAGCTACTCAAGGTCTCAAACTACTGAACAACATGCTAGAGCTCAAAATGATTGTTCAGGTCGTTTTAATAATGATATCACCATTCTTTATCATTCTGGGAAGGCCAATGTGGTGTACGACGCTTTGAGTAGGAAGGTGGAGAGCATGTGTAGCCTTTCTTTTATCCTATCTGGGGAGAGACCATTAGCTTTAGATATTCAGGCTTTAGCCAACAGGTTCTTGAGGTTGGATATTTTGGAGGCTAGCAGGGTTCTTGCCTGTGTTGTATCACGGTCGTCCTTGTTTGAATGCATCAAGGTGTGTCAGTATGATGATCCTCACTTGCATGTCCTCAAGTAAATAGTGCAGAACGATGATTCCAAGGAGGTGACTATTGGTGATGATGGGATAATAAGGCTTCAGGGCCGGATTTGTGTGCCTAATATGGATGGGTTGTGGGAGCTGATTCTTGAGGATGCCCATAGTTTGCGGTATTCCATTTATCTAAGTAGTTCAAAGATGTACCATGATTTAAATTAGCACTACTGGTGGAGAATAATGAAGAAATATATTGTTGAGTATATGGCACGATGTTCGAGATATCAGCAGGTTAAGTATGAGCATCAGAGACCTGATGGTTTGCTTCAGAGGCTAGATATTCCAGAGTGGAAGTGGGATTGTGTCACTATGGGTTTTGTAGTTGGGACGGCACAAACCATGAGGAGATTTGATGTTGTATGGGTCATTGTGGATAGGCTAACCAAGTCTGCACACTTCATTCCAGTCATGACAACTTACACTTCAGAGTAGCTGGCCCGGATTTATCTTAGAAAGATTGTTCGCTTGCATGGTGTGCCTGTGTCTATTATCTTGGATCGAGGCACTCAGTTCACATTGCAAAATTGGAGAGCCATGCAATATGATTTGGACACACAGGTCGAGCTGAGCACGGCATTTCATTCACAAATGGAAGGGCAGTTAGAGAATACTATTCAGATATTGGAAGACATGTTGCGAGCTTGTGTCACTGATTTTGGGGTCCAGTGGGATCAGTTTCTACTGCTAGCAGAGTTCACCTACTACAACAGCTACCAGTCGAGCATCCAGATGGCTCCATATGAGGCCTTATACGGGAGGTGATGTCGTTCTCCAGTTGGTTGGTTTGAGCCTGGGGATGCTAGGTTGTTGGGTACTGATATATTTTGGGATGCTTTAGAGAATGTGAAGTTAATTCAGGAGCGGCTTCGTACATCACAGTCTAGGCAAAAGAGTTATGCTGATAGGAAGGCTCGTGATGTGGCATTCATGGTGGGTGAGAGGGTTCTACTTAGAGTTTCGCCCATGAAGGGTGTGATGAGGTTTGGGAAGCAGGGAAAGTTGAGCCCTTGGTATATTGGTCCTTATGAGGTGTTAGAGAGAGTTGGGGAGATGGCCTACAAACTTGCCTTGCCACCTAGTTTATCTGGAGTTCACCTATTAATTCATGTTTCTATGCTCTGGAAGTGTTATGAGGATCCGTCGCATGTCATAGCTTTCAGCTCAGTGCAAATGGACAAGGATTTGACTTATGTTATGGAGCTGGTGGATATTGTAGACAGGCACGTTCGGAAGCTGAGGTAGAAGAACATTACATCGGAGAAGATCCAGTGGAGAGGTCAACCAGTTTAGGAGGTGACTTGGGAGACCGAGCACGATATGTGGAGCCAATATCCTCATCTTTTTGGCACTTCAGGTATGTTTCTACACTCATTCAAGGACGAACATTTATTTAAGACGGGGAGAATGTAACCAGTCGGTCAGTCATTTTGAGTATTTTAGCCCCGTTTTCTCTATTTCATTCGTTAAATATGTGTATTTATGGTTATGTGACTTGAGGGTGGGTGTTGGTTTGGCTTCAAGGAAGGTTTGGATTGATTTGGGATACTTAGTCCCAAGGTTGGAAGCTTAAGTTGTGAAGGTTGACCAGAGTTTGACTTTTGTATAGACGACCCCCAGAATAGTATTTTGATGGTTCCAATAGGTTCGTATGGTTATTTTGGACTTGGGCATATGTCCGAATTTTGATTTGGAGGTTCCTAGGATGATTTGGTTCTATTTGGCGAAAGTTAGAAATTTGAAGGTTTGGAAGGTTCGTAGGTTTGACCGGGAGTTTACTTTGTCTATATCGAGGTCATGTGGTTCCGCAAGTTAGAATAAGTTTGTTGTGTCATTTGGGACTTGTGTACAAAATTTGAGGTCATTCCGAGTTGATTAGACGTGGTTCGGCATGGGTTTTGAAACGTTGGAAGTTGATTAGTCTTTAGGCTTGAATTGAGGTGTGATTCGTGATTTTGGTGTTATTTTTTATCCGAAACCTCGAGGTGGTCTGTTTTGTATTTTGGGACTTGTGGGTATGCTCGGACGGGGTCCCGAGGGGCTCAGATGGGTTTCGGACCACCCGGAAGGTGGTTAAGTTTGATTGGTGGTTGCCAGGCCTGGTGTAATCGCACCTGCAAAGGGAATTGCGCAGATGCGATGGCGCATCTGCAAAATTATATGCGCAGAAACGAAGGAGGTAGCCTAGGAGCAGAGTCCGCATATGTGAAACTTTACAGTAGATGTGAGGGAGCACCTGCGAGGTTGTGATTGCAGAAGCGGTCCCGCTTAAGCGAAAGTGGACTGCATATGCGGTTGGTCGGGGTATTAGTGAATCTCGCATCTAAGATGGACTTTCCGCAGATGCGGCACTGTAGAAGTAGGATTTTTACCGCACATGCGGAAGTGCTGAGCAGAATATATCTTGAGCGAGGGTTTAATTTCATTTATCATATTTTGAGATTTGGAGCTCGGATTTGGGAGATCTTTGAGGGGATTTTCACGTTTTGGTTAGGGGTCAATATTTTTTACTCGGATTTGATTATTACTCATGATTCTAACCTTGATTTTAGCAATTGAATGATGAATCTAAGTGAAGAAATTGGGTATTTAGATGTAAATTCGTGATTTGAACCCCGGTTTGGAGTCGGAATTGAATGAAACTTGTATGTTTGGCCCCGCATTCGAATAGGTGTTCGAAATTTGTGATTTTTCTCAGGTTTTGGGTCATTCTGGTGGAATATACTTATTCTTCAGAGCGGTTACCTGAGATATATATCCGCAAGATTATCCGTCTTCACGGTGTGCCAGTGTCCATTATTTCTGATCGGGACACGCAGTTCACATCGCACTTCTGGAGGGCCGTACAACGTGAGTTAGGCACACGAGCTGAGTTGATTAGAAATGCCTTGTTGTTGATAATCTATGATGATGCTTGAAAGTGAAAGAAGTGAATATGATATATAAAATGTGGCCATCGTGCCAAGAATGAGAATTACAATTGTGGTCACTAGTGCAAATAAAATAAAAAGTCGTGTGAAAGATTATGAAATGAGCTAAAAATCCTTTATATATTAAATGTTTTTTGGGTTGACTTTGCATATTTGAATCAAGATCATATCTTTAATTTTTGGGGTTGTTTTCTATTTCTTTTATTGATATTATTAAGTTATTTTGGCTAGATTCGAGTCGTCCAAAGATTGATTCGCGCGGGAAGGGATTAGAGTACCGATTTGGCTTGTTTGAGGTAAGTATCTTGCTTAACCTTGTATAGGGTAATACCCTTTAGGATTTAGCCTTAATTATTATTTATGTTATGTGAAAAGCGATGTATACGTGAGGTGACGAGCGTATACACGAGTGATATGTGTGGTTTATGACCGTATTTAACCCGAGATTTCTCTTATTGCCTTATTTTGATTGGGAGATCTATGAGGTACGTGTATTAACCTTTTTTGGATTACTTAAGTTTATTTTTCCATGCTAGAGATCATGTTTTATGATTTTATTTCATAAGTTGGCCAAGTTGGGCGTTTGTGAGATTGTTGCTAAATTGAATTAACTAAATTTATGCTTATTTTTCGAACACCTATTCATATTTCTTTATTGATATGTCCTTGTGCACTGTGTTGGAAGATTATCAGTTTATGTCTTGATGACAATTGTTGGCATCTTATGTTATTATGATTGTGGCACATATGGGCGTGTTAGGCGGACTATTTGGGTGTGGGCATGAGATCTTTGTCGTGCTATTGTTATTGTTGATATTGCACATGTGACGAGATAAGGCGGGCTATATTGAATTTGCACATGTAGCGAAACAAGGTGGGATGAATTGTTAATACGCGTGTGGCGAGACAACGCGAGCATTTACTTTATTTTAGCACATGCAGTGAGATGAGGCTGGTATTGTGATGTTGTATGAGATTGTTTTGGGGGTTATTCTTGCTGAGATTATGTGATGTTTTAGATGTCACTTCTGATATTATTGTTGTTATGGGACAAAAGTAATATGTTAAGTATGTACCTGTTTTCAGTTTGTGCTATATTTTCATAAACTGTGAAATTTCATTCGTCATGCTTTTTCATATGCCGTATCTTCTATTTGATGACTTGTTGATATTATTTTCTCATTTCAGATTATATTGTCAGCTATGGATTTATCGAACATGTTATTTGACTAGTGAGTAACATATGACTTGAACCTCGTCACTACTTCCCCAGGGTTAGTCTTGATACTCACTGGATATCGATTGGGGTGTACTCATGTTACGCTTCTGCACATCTTTTTGTGCAGATCCTCGGGTGGGTCCTAGCAGAGTTTCGGATTGAGTTGTTCACACAGAGACTTAGGGTGAGCTATATTTTATGGATCTATTTCGCAATTTCTGAGTCCTTGATCTATTATTATTCCCGTCTGTTTGTATTTCAGACAGTTGGTCATGTATTCAGACATATTCTCTGATCGTAGTAGCTCATGTATTTGTATCACCTAGTCTTGGGGTTGTGCGATGTTCGTCATGTTCAGGCCGTGTTATGACTTTATCATATTATATTACTGCTTTTTATTATTACTGTGTTTATTTATGCTATCTTTGTATTAATTTAAGAAAAGGGACTTCATTTTTGTGGAACGCAAGTTGTCTTTCTTAGCAAGTTCGGTTAGGCACCATCACGATCTTAAGATGGAATTTGGGTCATGACAGTACAAACATATAAAACTTTCTAGAAAAGATAATCAGGAGATTTATAAAATAGTGTTTCAAAAGGAAATATATTATTAGTGTTATGAGACAAAATTGGCTGATCCAAAAACGAAGAGAAAGATAGGCATGTGTTAGGAGTATTAAGCCTATAATATGACAATGTTTGCCTTTTTCAACAGTTCTATTCATGAGTGTGTGGGCATAAAGGATCAATTCCTTAGCAAGGTATGGCACTCAAGCATTCCTTTTAAAACTTATTTCTTAGCTTACAAATTATGGCTTAGGAAGCTTACTTTTGATGATGTTGTTACTAACTTTGGTAAGCAAATAGTTTCTAAATGTGTCTGTTCTGCTAACCCCGTGAGTTAGAATATACAACATGTTTTTGCTGAGAGTGATGCAGCTAGGTACATCTGGAAAACAAAGATCCCCTTTGGTAATTGATACTCCTCTATGGCCTATTAGAGAGATGATCAATCATCGGTGGCAACAAAAGCCTACAAATGCTATTCATAAGCAGTTGTTACCAAGTATTCTTGACATTACTTGTAGGAAAGTATGGAAACAAAGATGCAGATGCAAATACAGAGGCAAAAAAGTTTTAATTTATTTAAGATAAAGCAGCAAATTAAGTGGAATGTACAAGCACTTGTCCACAAAACTTTCCCTAGTTGTAACCTAACATTGACCTGTATCAATTTTGTGAGAAGATCTTGAAGTTTCAACATGTTCCTATCATCACTACAGTATGTTGGCACAAGCATATGGAGGGCTTTATCAAGTTAAACACAGATGATAGTTTCATGCATGAAAATGGCAAGGCATGTTTTGGAGGAGTGGTGAGGAATGACAACGAAGACCTCATTATGGCCTTCTCAGTCCCTGTATAATACAGCAGCAATAACATTGCAGAAGCCCAAGCTGCCGAGCTTGGAATCAAGGGGTGTGTTCAAAATGTATTTGCAAATTTCACCAATGAATTAGACTCAATGCTAGTCACTAGCTGACGACCTTGAAATACATACCTAAATTATGCTCGCTAATCAAATATAGTATAGTATAATATCGTATCCACAAGGATTAGATTTAAACAGTATTCTCGTAGTTTCTAGCTTGGTTGCTATCCACGATGATCAACAATTGAGATTTATATGATTTCTAACTAAAATTAACCAAGAATCTAAAGTTATTGACTAATGATAATGGCAACAAAGGTAAGCAAGGAAGTTATCAATGGGAGAAAATCGGGGTTGATAGGATAGGTGCAAGATAATTATTGGGATCTAACTCTAGATAATTCACTTCGAATGTTCAAGTGAGTCTCTCAAATTCATTCAATTATTAGTTCAAACGTTAGACAAAACTCCTCTCTCGATTAAGTCTTAACCTCACAAGATGAACTAATTCAAGCACATGAAGATATGCAAGAATGCGTAGCGGATTGGTCTTTAGAAAAACCTCTTTCGACTATTCCCCTAACTAGGTTTAATCAATGATACAACTAGCCTCTTTCGATTACTAAGAAGAATCAATGAACTCAACCAATAATATAATGCAAAGATATCACAAGTTATGTCTATCTCAATTACATGAACTAGTGAATATAGATGATACAATTGAATCATCCAAAAATGCTTCAATGCATAAAACTAGAGTTATAATCCACAAATAATCATGAATACACCAAATCCATCAAACCCTAAAGAGAACTACTCCATAGATATGGAGCAGTTCATAACAAATAAAGTAAAAGTATAGGAAAACATAAATTTAATCCAAACTCGTGTCTTGAGTGCGAAAGGAATGATGAAATCCTTGTGCTCGTGTTCTTCCCACTCCTCCTTAGCCTCCTTAGGTCGAATATGTGTCAAAAGTACAGAAAATAATATTTTCCATGTATTTATATCAAGTAGGGTTGGGCCCAGACGAAACCACCTTTTCCTAGCCGAAATAGGACAATGGCTCTGTAAATATTGCATAGGCGCGCAACATGGGGAGACACGCCATGCGGGGCATTAGTGGGGAAATCCAGAGAGCTAGTTCTAGCAGGCAGCAGAGAATTGCATAGTCGTGGTGCCCCACACGCCACGTCAGTGAGAATTTCTCAAAATATGGATTTTTCTTACATTTTGACGTCCAGACTTGATCCTCGACCCCTGAATACAATCCCGGATTAATCCCTTGGGTTTTTACCCAAACTTTAAAGCTCCAAATCACTCGAATTAATTTCATAACATCTACATAACTCGGAATCACTCCTACAAGGCATAAAACACAAAATAAATGCATAACACTATCAATTAAAGCTCAAAACGAATAAAGTGCAGTAAATTATAGTGCAATAAGTGACTAAAACACAAGATTATAGCATACCATCAACACCCAATACTTAAACCATTGCTCGTCCTCGAGCAATCAAACTACACTTCATATAGACACGACCTTGTTAGATAACTCTCATAACTAATCACACCAAGAATATTTAAAACAGATTAAGCACAATACCGTAACATCCTAGCCTCAAAATTTGACTCAAAAGCACCACACATCTTTTATAACATGCTCACTTACTCTAACACAAAGGTCAATTATTACTTTTCCTTCATGAATCAAGTGCCCTCACACCACAATAGAGAGTAGTTCTACACATAATGAAATTTAAGAACAATCAGGTACTCAAAATAGAAAGAATTCACTCACTCTCAGAAACAACATTCATATGCCACAAAAGACGTACCATAGGCTTGCCCGTAGTGTACTACTCTACTAATTGAGCTCCTTCAGTCAAGGATCAAGTAGGACTTTTAATTGATTGTAACGTAGGCTGCGAGATGGGTAGGATACATTTAGATATAAGATTGACTACACCTCCCTAAGCAGTTTAATACATACAATTAACCATTCAAAACCTCACACTTATGTCAAACCAAAACTCCACCTTCCCATCAATATACATTAACTCCCTAATTCTTTAAGCACATTTACATCAAGTTACCACTATCAAGGAACATTTTTCACAATCATACACTTATTTTTTTTCTTTCTTTTTCAATTCAAGTGGCTCTTTCTTTTTTTTTTAATACAATGCACATTTCTCCTTATTTCATTAGTTCCACTCAAAAGACAAACCAACCACCCCACACTTCAACTTTTACAAAGTTTATAAAAAATTCAAGTGCTCATGAGAGGTAAAAGGTTCAAATAGATGGTCAATTTAAACAAGTTGGTACGACTTATAATGTGGTTGCCAAAAAAACAGGATTAAAGGCTCAAAGGGGTTAACTACGATACATAACAATTCGGTGGGTAATAGCATATATCATTGGCTCACCAAAGAATTGTCTATATCACTTCCAAGACAGAATAAAACTACTATTTCGCATTGCAAACACATGGGGCAAGTTCTAGACATCAAATTTTATGCACGGAATAACACAAAATCTCACACACATGGCACATAAATCACTCAAGATTGGATGATCAAGACACTCTAGTCAAAGTAGTTAAGCAAAGTTAAGATCATACACTTTAAGGTACTTATACAAGAGTCAAAACCTGAGCCTATCTCTACTTACACACTCTGTGCAGGTACATCTTGATGTTATGGCTAAAGAAATACGAAAGTTGACCTTAGCCTTGATACAAAATGAGCTTCACGCAGCTTGTGATATATTTGGAAGAGGACACCCTACTCATGAGTGTCAAGCCTCAGTTGAGAAAGTGAATGTTGTGGGAAATTATAATGCAATGGGTCAGAGGCATCCCGATTTTTCATGGAGTTCACCCTGGGATATTGCGAATGCATGGAAACAAAACAACCCCAGACCCCAAGGACAAGGAGCTCCTGGCTTTATGAATCAGTAGAGGCAGCAATTTCAGTCTCAATAGCCCATTCAAACTGGTCTAGAGGATCTAATGAAGGCCTTCATTATCAAGACAGATGAGAGGTTGGATTCCCATGGAGAAGCTATCAAAGAACTGGGCACTGGTTTTTGGAACTTGGAGAAACAAGTGGGTACGGCTTGTAATGTGGTTGCCAAAGAAATAGGATTACATGCTCAAAGAGGTTAACTATGATACATAATAATTCGGTGGGTAACAACATATATTATTGGCTCAACAAAGAAACGCATGTATCACTTCCAAGACTAAATAAAACTATTATTTCGCTTTGCAAACACATGAGGCAAGTTCTAGACATCAAATGCCATGCACAGAATAACACAAAATCTCACACACACATGGCACATAACTCACTCAAGATTGGATTATCAAGACACTCTAGTCAAAGCAGTTAAGCAAAGTTAAGATCATACACTTTAACGTACTTATACAAGAGTCAAAAACCTGAGCCTAAGCATCACAACTAAAGAACTTACTATTCTCAAGGTATAATAAAGTCAAGAGATATTGCTTTTAATTCAAATTATGGCACAAGGCTTCCTACTACTCTAAGAAACAAAAACTAACTACACCCGATTCAAACAAAACCTTTGGAAAAGAACCGTCGCACAAAGAAAAACCAAGAGGGAATTATTACACTGCCTAATAAAAGAAAATCTTTTTATCTTTTTCTTTCGACTTTAATCCCTCAAGAAATCTGTCGGATGATATCCATCGTCGGAAAAAATCGAAACTATTCAATTTTTCAATTTTATGGATTTTTCAATTATTTTCTATCTTTAACTACTAAAACTAACACATATACATACAACATACAATTATCCCCCACCCCACACTTTAAGTTGTGGCATATCCCTATGACACACAATTAAAAAGCATAAGGTAAAGAAAACGTCCCTGAACATCTAGTCGGGGTCTGAGTCGAAGTCGGGCTCCATTCGTCGCGCCTGAACTAATGCACACATCCATGCAGACAACTTCTTCTCAGCCTTCTTGGGGTACACTCCACACTTATCTTTCTCGCTCACTGTAGCCTTCTCTTTCGAACCCTTCACTTTCCACTCAACACTTGTAGCTGGTTTTCCTTTTTGCACCCCCTTTTCTACATTCATCTCAAAAGTCACTATCTCCTCACCCACTCTAAGCATGAGTTTCCTCTCGTGTATATCCAATATTGCTCTACTCGTCGCTAAGAATGATCTTCCTAGTATTAGAGGGACCTCCGTGTTCTCCTCCATATTCACCACTATAAAATCTATAGGAAATAAGAACTTATCCACCCGAACTAACACATCTTCCACTATTACTTGGGATATTATAGTCGTTTGGTCTGCCAACTGCAAAGATATGGGTGCAGACCTTATCTCTCCAATATCCTTCTCCAATTTCTTTGTAAATAGATAGTGGCATTAAATTAATTGAGGCACCAGAATCACATAAAGACTTATCAAAATTAATAGTTCCTAAAGAGCAAGGTATAGTAAAACTTCCTGGATCTCCACACTTTCTGGGAGTTTGTTTTGCAATATCGCGTTGTAATGCTCTGTGAGCTTCACCACTGAGGTCTCCTCTATCTTCCTATTCTTTGTAAGGTCTTCCTTCAAGAATTTGGCATAAGCAGACATTTGTGAGAGCACTTTTGTGAATGGTAAATTTACATGAACCTGTTTCAGCACATCCAGAAATCTCCGAAACTTCTTGTCCAACTTTTCTCTATATAGCTTTTGAGGGAAAGGTAAAGCAGGCATATGCTCGCTCTCATCATGTTCCTCCCTTCTCGATTTTTCTTCCTTCTTCTTCTTCTCAGTTTTCATCAGGCCTTTCTTTTTTTTATCAACATCCTTCTTCAGCTCCTCCCCACTTTCTTTTTCAAGTTTCACATCCTTTTGGATCGGGGTAGGATCTTTCAACACTTGCCCACTTCTCAGAGTTACTGCATTCACTATTTCTTTTGGATTTCTCTCAATATCAATCGGGAGAGTTCCTGGAGCCCTCTCAGATAATATTGTTGCAATATGTCCCACTTTTCCCTCTATGTTTTGAAAACTAGTGCCCAGTTCTTTGATAGCTGCTCCATGGGCATCCAGCCTCTCATATGTCTTGATAATGAAGGCCTTCATTAGATCCTCTAGACCAGACTGAATGGGTTGTTGGGGCTGAAATTGCTGCCTCTATGGATTCATAAAGCCAGGAGCTCCTTGTCCCTGGGGTCTCGGGTTGTTTTGTTACCATGCATTCGCAATACCCCCAGGTGAACTCCATGAAAACTTGGGGCGCCTCTAACCCATTGCATTATAATTTCCCAAAGCATTCACTTCCTCAGTTGAGGCTTGACACTCATGAGTAGGGTGTCCCCTTCCACATATACCACAAGTTGTGTGACACTCATTTTATATCGAGGCTAAGGTCAGTTTTTGTATTTCTTTAGCCATAGCATCAAGTTGTACCTGCACAGATGTATTAGCATTAACTTGGTGATCACTAGTTGTTCTTCTTCTTTTAGTACTCTCAGAGGGCCATAATTTGCATCTTCAAATAACTCATTAAGAATTGTAACTATTTCCTCTGGAGTCTTCTTCATCAAAGGGCCTCCAACAACATTGCTCAATGTTCTACGCGAGACCGGTGTTAATCCTTCCTAAAACTCATGGTGTTGCATCCAGAGTTCAATTTCGCTATGTTGATACTTTCTAACTATCTCCTTAAACCTCTCACATGCTTCAAAAATAGTTTCAGTTTCTTTCTGGCAGAAGTTGTGGATTTCTCTTCTAATCTTACCCATCTTAGCTGAGGAGAAATATTTATCAAGTAATTTTCTGGTCATCTCCTCCCAAATTCAGATCGATCCACTGGGCAAGCTTCGAAGCCACTCCTTGGCATCATCTTTAAATGAAAAAAGGAATACCCTTAAATAGACTGCATCTTGTGACACCCCATTATATTTAAAGGTGTTCATAATCTCCTTGAAGTCCATTAGATGAGTGTTTGGATTTTTGTTTGGCTTCCCTCTGAAGACACATCAATTCTGAAGGGTTTGAAGTAACCCTTGCTTCAACTCAAAATTGTTTGCCGCAATTGGAGGTGGTCTAACACTGGATAATTCTTGATTGTAGAGCGGTCTAGCATAATCGCCAAGTGGTCTCCCGGGCAAGAGTTGATGTTGATTAAGTTTGTGACCCCTCTCCTCTTCATAGATAATCTGTGCATCTCTAATAGATGCTTCCTTGGCATCCCGTGCAGCTTTTTCTCGTTGTAGGGCTGCCTCTCTTGCAGCCAAATCTACATTATCATCACCGTTTCCAGCTATAGTTTCTTTGGTTGAGGATTGCCCAACCTTTTCTGAGGTCTCGGTGAGATTTCTTTCCTTCTTCAGCTGTCGTAGTTGTTTTTCTATCTCTGGTTCGTATGGTAGTACTTCCTTCGCAGAAGTTCTAGTCATTCACCACTCTGTACTTGTAACCTGCGCAGAACCAAAGAACACCAAACATTAAAAGGGAAAAAAATAAAAGAAAAAGAAAACAATTCCTGAATTAATACTACAAACTATTTCAAACACTATTGATTGCCAATCCCCTACAACGGCGCAAATATTTGACGAGCTCGAAATACACACCTAAATTATGCTCGCTAATCAAATATAGTATAGTATAATATCGTATCCACATGGATTGGATTTAAACAGTATTCTCGTAGTTTCTAACTTATTTGCTATCCATAATGATCAACAATTGAAATTTATATGATTTCTAACTAAATTAACCAAGAATCTAAAGCTATTGGCTAATGATAATGGAAACAAAGGTAAGCAAGGAAGTTATTAATGGGAGAAAATAGGGGTTAATATGATAGGTAAAAGATAATTGTTGGGATCTAACTCTAGGTAATTTACTTCTAATGTTCAAGTGAGTCTCTCGAATTCACTCAATTATTAGTTCAAACGTTAGGCAAAACTCCTTTCTCGATTAAGTCTTAACCTCACAAGATGAACCAATTCAAGCACGTGAAGAAATGCAAGAATGCGTAGTGGATTGGTCTTTAAATAAAACCTCTTTCAATTATTCTCCTAACTAGGTTTAATCAATGATTCAACTAGCCTCTTTCGATTACTAAGAAGAATTAATGAACTCAACCAACAATATAATGCAAAGATATCACAAGTTATGCCTCTCTCAATTACATGAACTAGTGAATATAGATGCAACAAAATCATCCAAAAACGGTTAAATACATAAAACTAGATTTATAATCCACAAACAATCATCAATACACCAAATCCATCAAACCCTAAAGAACACTACTCCATAAATATGGAGCAGTTCATCACAAATAAAGTTAAAATATAGGAAAACATAAATTCGATCGAAACTCATGTCTTGAGTGAGGAAGGAATGATGAAATCATTGTGCTCATGTTCTTCCAACTCCACCTTAGCCTCTTTAGGTCGAATATGTGTCAAAAGTCCAGAAAATAATATTTTTCCATATATTTATACCAAGTAGGGTCGAGCCCAGACGAAACCACCTTTTTCTCGCCGAAATATGACATTGGCTCTGTAAAATTTGCACAGCCGGGCCGCATAGGGCGACGCGCCATGCAGGGCATTAGTGAGGAAATCCAAAAAGCTAGTTCTGACAGGCAGGAGAGAATTGCATAGCTGCGGCACCCCACGCACCGCGGTAGTGAGGATTTCTCAGAATACAGATTGTTTTTGCGTTTTGACGTCCAGACTTGGTCCTCGACCCTTGAACACGATTCCGGCTTAATACCTTGGGATTTTACTGAGAATTCAAATCTCCAAATTACTCGAATTCATTCCTAACATATATATAGCTGGGAATCACTCCTACAAGGCATAAAATACAAAATAAGTATAGAACACTATCAATTAAAGCTCAAAATGAATAAAGTGCAGTAAATTAGAGTGCAATAAGTGACTAAAACATAATATTATAGCCTACCATCGCTAACATGCTACAGGATGGAAGTAACTACAAGATGAACAATATCATATAGCACATATCACAGCTGATGAACCAGGTCAATATTAAGGCTACACATTGTTTCAAGGAAGCTAACCAGGTTTCAGACTTCTTGGCTAAAATGGCTACTTCTAGCTCGGAGACTATTGTCTATCTATCTTTCCATTATCATATTATATTAAAAGTGGAAAGGTCTTATGTCAAAACTTGAATTACTAAACTGCATCAAAGACTAATTAACCATTTTGCATTCATCCAAAAGTAGAATTACCTTTCATTTAGTGTTATGGATCATTAAACCCTTAATTAAGTTTCTCTTCATTAATCTCAATTAGTGAAGCATTTGAGAAGTTACAATAAATTAACCAGATTCATATGCATAATTAAAAATTGTAACCGAATAGTCACTTTCTACTGCTACTATTTAAGAACATAATATTGACAATTAAGTGGAAATCGATCAAGTGCATTTTTTCAAGGAAGGATGCCACAATTTAGTTTTGTATATGAATAGTCATTTTTACCTGCTACTTTGTATGTAGATATGCTCTAAACTCTTTGAGGAAGTTCGAAAATGTTAAACACACGGCACTGTTCTTCTTGTATTTCACTATACTTATGCAATTTTTTATTTTTATATCAAAGTATGTGGATCCTGTTAAACTTATTTTTCATCATTTTACATGGAAGAAAGTTGTGTTAATTCCACCTCCTTTGTTTCCAGGCTCTGCTCTTTGTTTCGAAAGTAAGTTATCATCTCTCTCCCAAACCCATAATTTATTATTCAATTGCCTTCTATCAGTTCTTTTTAGTGGAAATGATGTATGTTAATAAATGAGTATGCTCGATTTGTCCTTTTACATTTTAATTATTTTTTTTGTTGCCCTCCCACTTAATCATGGATTCACTTTAATAACTTAACTCTACAGGTTCGAATCATGGCTAGCAGTGAAGTTGTAGAGGTCGCATGTTCTCGTAATTGTTGATAAAAGGTGCTTGGCCAATTTACTGCAATGTCATCATTAGTTTTTATTCCATTTATTTTAGTTTATTTTTTTTTAAATATTGTGAGTATCGAAAAAAGAAACAAAATTACACTAGGGTTGTAACGACCCGACCGGTCGTTTTGAGCTCTAGCGCATCGTTTAGTGGTTCGAGGCCTTGAGTAGTTTCACTTTAGGTATTATGACTTGTACGTATGGTAGGAATTGAAATCCGGGAAGTTCGGAATTGATTTTGAGAGAAAATTCTAATTCCAGAAGGTTCAAGTTGGAAGAGTTGGCTAAGGTTTGATTTTTGAGTAAACGACCTCGTAATCGGGATTGGAAGGTTCCAACTAGTTCGTATGATGATTTTGGACTTGGGCGTATGCCCGAATTGGGTTTTGGATGGCCCGGGAGCGTTTCGGCGGCTATTGTGGAAGTTGGCATTTTGGAAGAATTTCATAAATTTGGGTTGAAGCGTATTTTAATGTAATCGATGTCCGTTTGGGATTTCGAGTCTGGGAATAGCTCTGTATGGTGATTCTGGTACTGGGAGCGCGTCCGGAAGTGGATTTGGAGGTCCATAGGTCATTTCGGGGTCATCTAGCGAAAGTTAGAACTTTGAAGGTTTTTGAGAAGTTTGACCGGGAGTGGACTTTTTGATATCTTATTCGGATTCCGATTCCAGAAGTTGGAGTAGGTCCGTAATGTCGATTGTGACTTGTGTGCAAAATTTGAGGTCAACCGAACGTGATTGGATAGGTTTTGGCATCTATCGTAGAAGTTTGAAGCTTTAAAGTTCATTAGGTTTGAATTGGAGGGTGATTCATAGTTTATATATTATTTGGCATGATTTGAGGCCTCGACTAAGTTCGTAATATGTTTTGGGACGTGTTGGTATATTTGGTTGAGGTCATGAGGGCCTCGGGTAGATTTCGGATAGTTAACGGATCGAGTTTGGACTTGGAAGAAGTGCTGAGGCAACTGATATCTGGTGCAATCGCACCTGCGTGAAAAGGGCCGCAGGTGCGGCGATGTGGTCGCAAAAGTGACATTTGGACGGAGCTGGGATGGCCGCAAATGCGAAAATGTTTTTGCATCTGCGAGCCCGCAGATGCGAGGAAAGCTCTGCAGAAGTGGAATGCGAGCTGGGCAGCTGGAGTCGCAGAAGGTCTCCACATGTGCGAGACCGCAGGGACGCGTTTGGCATCGCAGGTGCGGAGCTGTGTTGGGCAGAGGGTATGTGCAGGTGCGAGGTTTTGGCCACACCTGCGATACCGCAAATGCGGTGAAGTGGCCACAGGTGCGGTAGTCGGGCTGGGCAGTGTTCTTTTTAAACCAAGGGGTTGGATCAATTCCACTTCATTTCGTCCATAGGAGCCGATTTTGGAGCAAATTTGGAGTGCCATCTTCATCAGTTATTATGGGGTAAGTGATTCCTTCACATTATTAGTTAAATACATAATTTTTATATGGATTCAAACATAAAAATTTATTGAAATTTGGGATTTTGTGACCACGAAATTAGACTTGGAATTGAGAATAAATTATATATTTGAGTTCGTAATGTTATGGGTAATGATTATCTTCGAGCATTTTCGAAATCCGGGCACGTGGGCCCGAGGGTTGCTTTATCGACTTTTCGAGCGGAGTTGGGAACTTGTTTAAATTGATTTGTTATGAGTATTAGAGTATATTGTTATAGGTTTGCATATTGTTTGACTAGTTTTGGAGCGATGGGCACCGGTTTGAGGTGTTAGAGCGGCGTTGGAGCCGGTTACAGAATTTCGGAGCGAGGTACGTCTCATGTCTAACTCTGTAAGGAGAAAACTACCCCTAGGTGGTTTATTTAATATGTGTAACTTGTTGTGGGGACTACGTACGCACGAGCTGACGAGAGTCCGTACGTAGTTAAATTCAGTTTATTGTCCGGGTAGACTTAGGTTTACATCATGTTGTACTTGTTCTATAGGGATTATCCTTTCTTGTCTAATTCTTCTAATTTGCATTATGACTTGAGACTAGACATGCGTAGAGTGATGGACTTGCTATTGTACAGTTTTTGCGAGTTTTATGATTTGCCACGGAATAATGGTGTTCCTCTTACGGATTTCTCGCGTGTTATGCGTTGTCATCGAATAATGTTCCTTAAAAACTATAACTCACATGTTCATTCGTGAGTGGGGTTCAAGGACCCGTTTAACTTTTTATTCTAATGGGATCGGGCCGTTCGAATCGACAGAATTTATGTACCACACTCTCATGGGAGCGGGTCATTCGCCTCAGCAGTTTAATAGATGCATCTATGGTTCGTGTCGTTCGACCCTCGGCAGTGCATAGTTTAATATTTATGTTGGATCGAGCCATACGCCTCGGCATTTCTATAAAAAAATATCCTCATGGAATCGTGCGTAATATTTGACAAGAAGCCAGAGTATCTGTGAGTTTTTCCCTGATTCGAATTATAACAACCTATTTGGTGAGATCCGTTATATATATATATATATATATGCGCTCCGGTTGAGGAGGATTTTGCTAATTAAGAGTTCGAGTTTATTTTAAGGAGGATAATTGTACCACATATTTACACTTGTTTATTTTATTTATTTACTTTGCCTCATATTTGTTCCCCTCCTTATTGTACCTGATATTATTGGACCGCTAGTGAATGTCGATGTCGACCCCTCGTCACTACTCCTCCGGGGTTAGGCTAGATACTTACTGGGTACACGTGGATTTATGTACTCATACTACACTTGCTGCACATTTTTGTGCAGGTACTTTTATGTCTGATGGTCATTTGGGCACGGAGGCACGGATGATGCGAGGACTTGCCGCGAGCTGCATTTCAGGTTACGACCCACAGCCAGCAGAGTCTCCTCCAGGGATATTTGTATTTTTCCTGTCTAATTTATATTCCGGACAGATGCTGTATTTTATTTTACTTTCTAGTTGATGCTCATGCACTTGTGACACCGGATTTTGGGGGTACTTATGAGTTGTTCAGTATTGTAGTTGGGAAAATATTATCATTTACTCAGTAAATTTTATTTCTGATTATTTAATTGTAGGAAAATTTTGATTTCAAAATACTAAAATGAATAATCGAGTTAATCAACTATTGTTGGCTTGCCTGACAGCGGTGTTAGGCGTCATCACGACCATTAATGGATTTTGGGTCGTGACTACATGGTATCAGAGCGTTAGGTTCACATAGGTCTCACGGGTCATGAGCAAGTCTAGTAGAGTATTGTGGATCGGTATGGAGACGTCTGTACTTATCTTCGAGAGGCTACAGGACTGTTAGGAGCACTTCCCTTCTTGATTCCTCATCGTGCGATTTGATTCCTTTGAGGCTTATGCCTTCATTTCTTTCCTATTCAATCTTATGCGATGTGAAGCGCTTGTTATCAATAGGGAATCAAAGAATTTTAATGGTACTATAGAGGTGGTGCAGGATGTGTCTTCCTGCGCATTCGAGCAAGTTATTATTGTCTTCTTGCGATAGGGTGTTCTATCATTTCGGCTCAGTAGCTGTATTTATGATGGTTTTGAGGCTATGCGCAGGTTTCCATGATGTTCGTAAGTTATTATCACACAGTAATGATGTAATGGTAGGATGCTTGTCTAGGCGTCGAGATAGTGAATGACCTGAAATGAGGTTTTACTCAGTGCATGATTCAGAGATTTAATATTTTATTTCTGGCGGAGGAAAGGCAATCGGACTAACAATGTTCAGATTTGGGTTGATGGAATAACAAGACTTGGTATTTTCGAGCGCGGTAGAATTTTCATATGTGATGTGGTGCCGTTGTCCTTGTTGAATGTGCTAAGTTTACCGGTATTATGGTTTTCTTCAATTCGCCTTTGGGGTGGGGTATTGTGAAATGGTGTCGGGGAAGCAGGTGCCAGAAATCGCGGTATGCAGTGGTTAAGAATCCAATCGACATTTCTAATACTGATGGCTCGGGAAAGATAATCTTCGAGGAGGCTTAGAGTTGGTAGCAGTTTATCGGGTCATGTGCTACAGTGATGGATTTTGCTTTGAGGAAGTCTTTGGGCAGCGAAAGATGAGGAAGGACAGGGCAGAAGGTGTCTCGCGGTGGTCGAATTACTAGCATGTCAATTATAAAAAGTAGAAATCCAGAAGTTGCTTAAAGAAGAGGGTTTAACCAAAGTGGGAGAGTGGCAGAGTAGCTTATGGGTTCTGTGGTAAGATAGCCACACACCTTGAGGAATGTTTAGAGCAATTTGGAAATCATGGTGGGCAGTGACTAGGTCCACGGATTTTATTTGGATTCAACATGACTTCGAGTTTGGAGTGTATTGGTGGACTTTCAGTTGGTGTCAATGGGGACGAAGGAATCTTGGTGGGTTCTAGGGTTATGTAATTATAGCTTCAAGCTAAGCGGGGGAGCCCAACCGTCTACGATTGGATTGCGTGGTTGTCTACTTGTGCAGTTTCTGGTTATCAGTGTATTGGTGAGTTATTACGACTAAGGAAGGAAAACATCAGTGGTAATTTGAGCAAAGGATTTGAGGAATGTGTTCTATATTGGGCCTTATCGATTCATGCTCAGGTTTTGGGAAGACTCAGAGTTATGCTTCGTATGGATGTGATGTACAAGGAAAGGAATTCAGCCGGTTGCTTCTTTGAGAGGGTGTTCACATGCTAGCAGAGCCTTGGAGTTGATTATATCCGTGACCAAGTCAGAGTGGGTGACTCTCAACAACGTTCCTAGTGAGTTCAAAAAGTTAAAGTGCGGTTCCCAAGGATTTCGAGTCTGTGAGCTTTTGCAGTGGATTATGAAAGGGACTTGGAGTGTTCTATGTTATCATCGGTCTGCGGTGCAACATTGGAGATATGGGAGAAAATAACTTCGGATTCGTAGAGGAATTATCAGAATGGGTGTACCAGTTAAAGATGCGAATGTGCACACAAGAAGGGTATGAGATAATTCGTGGATTTTGAGACAATGTGGTCTCGTGAAATGGGGTCACTCAGGATGACTGCGGATTGAGTTCGTTATGTTTTGAATGGAGCTATTATTGTTTCTAGGGCAAGTCCTGAGTAAATTAGAAGAAGTTGGTTCGGTTAGCAATGGTTGAATTGGCATGGTGGTGGCAATGATCAGTTCCTTCAGCGTGTTAAGTTATACAGGTGATTTGTGGCGGTACGTGCGAGGCTTGACGGCTGGCATAATTTGAGTTAATTAGAGGCATTCGATTATTATGGCATGTTATGTGTAGATGGATCCTGGAAGAGTTATGGTGTTTTAGACCACAACTTGTGGTTTGTATTTTCTGCGGCTATGGGAATTCAGCCGTGTGATGCAATGGTTCTCCTGAAATGAGTTAGGTAAAAAGTTTCTATATGATGAAGTGTTTATTATATTAGTATTTCATGAGTTATGGTGAAATGCTTGTACTCTCGCATAGTGGCAGGTAAGGTGCAGTAAGCGGCTTGGGAATTAGAAGTTGTTGTTCGGTGTTGACAAGAATGTCACGAGCTCGGATGAGCAGGAAAGAATTCAGATATTTAGAGTAAGCTGGTATTGTCTTTAGCGTCACCTGAGATCGGTGTCTTGTGTAAGAGGCCTTGTGTACTGATTTGCGGATTCCCAATTTGCTTTATGGCATTGTATGGCCGACGGTATGGATGTGCAGACTTTGTTACCTGGTGCGGAAGGTCGTGGGAGCGTATCCAACGGGAAGATTACATAAGGGTGACATGTAATCACTTGATTGATTGAAGATTGAAGCCAAGTGTGGAGATTATGGTACTATCGCTAATGTGAGAATTTAGGCCCGGAAGGCGCTCTATTCATTTGGTTGCAAACTATGGATGTTTGTTCCGGATTCACGACTGTTCTTGTGTGTCGTGGGAAAAAGGGTTAGTGTGGATCCTTGAGAGGTTATTAGCCCAGTGCAGTACACTCAGAATCGGCTTGAGGTCTGTGGATGGATTTAAAGGTGAATATGGTTGTTCATTTCAGCTTAGCATTGTTTACGGAGGAATCTACGGGTCCAGCCATTCCATGTAATCTCTATTGTGCCATGTGAGTTGTGAGGCGGTTTGATTATTTGCACTCGTGTTGAGATCCCGTGTAATTTGTGGTGTTGTGAGAGCAGGATGGCTCTCGAGATATGGGTCATGTATTGCATCTTAGTTGTGCTTGAGTTTTGTAGCGCATGGCGCTATCTGTCTCCCCAAGATTTGTATTATGCACTTCGCGTGCTTTTGGTTGATATTCGGGTATTTCATAGGTATAAACATTTCTGGCTTGATGGGTATTTTCCTATTTATTATTATGTGTTGATCGGGTGGCACGCCGTCACGGAGATGTTGTTTGGATCGGGTGATACGCCGCCACAGGTATCATGGTTGGATCGGGTTGCACGCCGCAACGGTATCATGTGTGGATCGGGTTGCATGCCGCAACAGTGTTATGTTGAGTACAGTTCCCCATATCTATTCTTGTGTGCTTTGTTTCTCACTTTCTGAGGAAGGTTCATAACATCCTTTCGGTTGTTTAATTAGTTACGTGGGTGGAGTAGTTCTTTCTAGAGTTCATTTTTCCTTGTGTATCACATGTGAGTTTGTAACTTTTTGGCACATAGTGGCATCATATGAGACTTTTGGCAGTGTCTGAGATGGCTTATTTCCTAAACAGCTTATACTGGGTGAGACGAGATCATCAGACTTGGGATCAGTGCGATCAGATTTATATGAGGCACATTAAAGAGTAAATATCAATATTCAGTCCAAAATGAGGTAATAATTTTTGTCGGGAGGAGAGACCCCATGATTTGTGATTGGGCAGGTGGTTATGAGCTTCTACACATCTCTTCTGTCGTGGTATTGCGAGAGCGAAAACGGGACTTATATGCTTCATGAGTTTTGTTGTGGGCATCACATTCGTGGGATTTTGGTTATTGTTGTCAGGGGATGTCATTATGGTCATGTGAATAATGCGGTGCATGGTGTAAATTCGGTAAGAGTATACGATCAGGTATTGGTACATCGTGTAGTGATGGATACGGTGTTTGTTTGTTGGGAACAGACCTGGTAGAGAATTTCAGATGTTGGAATTTGGCTCTAAAGCTAACTTGACTGAATAAAAGGGAGAATCTTCAGATTTGCTCGAGCTAATGTGCTCAACTAGGTTGTGGTAGCACGGGTAGGTGCACGGGGTGTTGACCAGTGATTTCGGACAACTCTAGAGCAGTTCTTAGCACGTTCGAGGACGAATGTATGTTTAAGTGGGAGAGAATGTAACGACTCGACCGGTCGTTTTGAGCTCTAGCGTGTCATTCGGCGGTTCGAGGTCTTGAGTAGCTTCACTTCAGGTATTATGACTTGTACGTGTGGTCGGAATTGATATCCGGGAAGTTCGGAGTTGATTTGCAGAGAAAATTCTAATTCCAGAAGCTTTATGTTGGAAGAGTTGGCTAAGGTTTGATTTTTGAGTAAACGACCTCGAAATCAGGATTGGAAGGTTCCAACTGGTGCGTATGATGATTTTGGACTTGGGTGTATGTTCGGATCGGGTTTTGGATGACCGGGGAGCGTTTCGGCACCTATTGTGGAAGTTGGCATTTTGGAAGAATTTTATAAATTTGGGTTGAAGCGTATTTTAATGTTATCGATGTCTGTTTGGGATTCCGAGTCTGGGAAGAGCTCCGTATGGTGATTCTAGTATTGGGAGCACGTCCGGATATGGATTTGGAGGTCCGTAGGTCATTTCGGGGTCATCTGGCGAAAGTTAGAAGTTTGAAGGTTTTTGAGAAGTTTGACCGGGAGTGGACATTTTGATATCGGGGTCGGATTCCGATTCCGAAAGTTGGAGTAGGTCCATAATATCGAATGAGACTTGTATGCAAAATTTTAGGTCAATCGGAGGTGGCTGGATAGGTTTCGGCATCGATCGTAGAAGTTTGAAGCTCCAAAGTTCATTAGGTTTGAATTGGAGGGTGATTCGTTGTTTTAATGTTGTTTGGTGTGATTTGAGGCCTCGACAAAGTTCATAATGTATTTTGGGATGTGTTGTTATATTTGGTTGAGGTCCCGAGGGCCTCGGGTGGATCCCGGATGGTTAACGGATCGAGTTTGGACTTGGAAGAAGTGTTGAGGCAGCTGATACCTGGTGCAATTGCACCTGCATGCAAAGGGCCGCAGGTGCGGCGATGTGGTCGCAGAAGCGACATTTGGACGGATTTGGGATGGCCGCAGGTGCGAGGATGTTTCCGCATCTGCGAGCCCGCAGATGCGAGGAAAGCTCCGCAGAAGCGAAATGCGAGCTGGGCAGCTGGAGTCGCAGAAGCGGAAGGTCTCCGCATGTGCGAGACCGCAGGGGCGCGTTTGGCATCGCAGGTGCAGAGCTGTGCTGGGCAGAGGGTATGCGCAAATGTGAGGTTTTGGCCGCACCTGCGAGACCGCATATGCGGTGAAGCGGCTTCAGGTGCAGTAGTCGGGCGGGGCAATGTTCTTTTTAAACCAAGGGGTTGGATCAATTCCACTTTATTTCGTCCATGGGAGCCGATTTTGGAGCAACTTTGGAGTGTTATCTTCATCAGCTATTATGGGATAAGTGATTTCTTCACATTGTGAGTTAAATATATGATTTTTATATGGATTCAAGCATGAAAATTTGTAGAAATTTGGGATTTTGAAGAAAAACCTAGAAATTGATATTTTTGAATTTTGACCACGAAATTGGACTTGGAATTGAGAATAAATTATGTATTTGAGTTCGTAATATTATGGGTAATGGTTATCTTCAAAAATATTCATAATTCGGGTACGTGGACCCGACGGTTGCTTTATCGACCTTTCGAGCAGAGTTGGGAACTTGTTTAAATTGATTTGTTATGAGTATTAGAGTGTATTTTTATGGGTTTGCACATTGTTTGACTAGTTTTGGAGCGACGGGCAACGGTTTGAGATGTTAGATCGGCGTTGGAGCCGGTTACGGAACTTCGTAGCGAGGTAAGTCTCATGTCTAACTCTGTGAGGGGGAAACTACCCCTAGGTGGTATATTTAATATGTGTAACTTTTTGTGGGGACTACGTACGCAAGAGATGACGAGAGTTTGTACGTAGTTAGATTCAGGTTATTGTCCGGGTAGACTTATATTTACATCATGTTGTACTTGTACTATAGGGATTATCCTTGCTCGTCTAATTCTTGTAATTCGCATTATGACTTGAGACTAGACATGCGTAGAGCAATGGACTTGCTATTGTAGAGTTTTCGCGAGTTTTATGATTTGCCACGCTATAATGGTGTTCCTCTTACGGATTTCTCGCGCGTTATGCGTTGTCAACAAATAAGTTTCCTTAAAAATTATAACTCACATGTTCATTCATGAGTGGGGGTCAAGGACCCGTTTAAACTTCTTATTCAAATGGGATCGGGCCATTCGCCTCGGCAGAATTTATGTACCACACTCTCATGGGAGCGGGCCGTTCGCCTCGGCAGTTTAATAGATGCATCTATGATTCATGTCGTTCGACCCTCGGCAGTGCACAGTTTAATATTTATGCTGGATCGGGCCGTACGCCTCGGCATTTCTATAAAAAATATCCTCATGGAATCGTGCGTAATATTTGGCAAGAAGCCAGAGTATCTATGAGTTTTTTTCTGATTCGAATTATAACAACCTATTTGGTGAGGTCCATTATACATACATATATATATATTTATATATATATGCTCCGGTTGAGGAGGAATTTGTTAATTAAGAGCTCGAGTTTATTGTAAGAAGGATAATTGTACCACATATTTACACTTGTTTATATCATTTATTTACTTTGCCTCATATTTGTTCCCTTCCTTACTGTACCTGATATTATTGGACCGCTAGTGAGTGTCGATGTCAACCTCTCGTCACTACTCCTCTGGGGTTAGGCTAGATACTTACTGGGTACACGTGGATTTACGTACTCATAATACACTTGCTACACATTTTTGTGCAGGTACTTTTATGTCCGGTGGTCCTTTGGGCACGGAGGAACGGATGATGCGAGGACTTGCCACGAGCTGCATTTCAGGTTACGACCCGCAATCAACATAGTCTCCTCCAGGGTTATTTGTATTTTTCCTATCTAATTTGTATTCCGGACAGATGTTGTATTTTATTTTACTTCCTAGTTGATGCTCATACACTTGTGACACCGAATTTTGGGGGTACTTATGAGTTGTTCAGTATTGTAGTTGGGAAAATATTATCATTTACTCTGTAAATTTTATTTCTGATTATTTAATTGAAGGAAAATTTCTATTTCAAAATACTAAAATGAATAATCGAGTTAATCAACTATTGTTGGCTTACCTGGCAACGGTGTTAGGCGCCATCACGACCATTAATGGATTTTGGATCGTGACAAGGGTTCCTTTTAGTTTTTAAAAGTTTTAAGTATGAATGTTTCTAAAATAAAATATAGCAAAAGGAATATTAGATTTCACATGTTTCATTAACAATCTATGGAATGGCTCCATTTCAATATCGATTTATATTATATGGCTCTAAAGTGTTACTTCCAGTAGGTTATTGATCGTAGATTAGGACAAGTAACTAATTTTGTTTTCGAAATTGATTCAATGTCCGAAAATCATTTGGACAATAGCGCTATATGCAAAAGAGAGGACAATAAAAAAATATCAGTAGCTGCAAAAGAAAAAGCAAAGGAAGAACGAGTAGTAAAATAAGCTCAGCTAGAATACACCATAGGGGAGAGTTGTCTCTTGACGATGATGCTAAGTTTAATAGCAACAAAGCGGGTAGATTTGTTTTAGAACTGATCAGGGCTTCTATTTGGGGTATTCTCACGCTTGCTTCTCTCTCAACTATAAGATTTCATCCTTTTTAACTTTACTCATCTCCAGTCGATAAATAATACTTCAAAAAGAAAAAGATAGATACTGAACATCCTAGTTGTGAAAGTGGTATTTTATTGGTTTAGTCACTGTGAGCCTTTAAAACAATCGGATGCAACCAAAGTTGTAATCTTCTTTCACATGTATCAACGATCAAGACTTTAATTTTGGCCACTGCCATTTCTTTTTTTTGCTAAAGATATTGTGTCATGATATCACTTTGTTTTTGTATAGTTCGACTTAGTCATATTGTTTTATAGGCAAAATACCTTAAAACCCCCCTAAACTTGGCACGTATTATTGATTACATCCTTGAACTATTCGTGGTCTTAATTACCTCCCTATACTTGGTTATTCGATAGTTGTTACCCCCTTGGGCGATCTCATCCTAGAAAAGTGGCATGCACCCGCCTGCCATGTTGATTTTCCTGTCCATGTGGCATTTTTTGAAAAATAAAATATATTTTATACCTTTTTCTAATAATATTTATAATAAAACTTGGTTAGAACTACATTATTTAGGCTAATCTTTTTTATTTGGCTAAAAAATAAAGTTTTAGTTATTGTTTTTGAATTTGACCTAAAAATAAAGATTTATACAGTTGAATTAAATAGTCAAGGCATCTAAAAAGATATAAAAATACATAGTTTGATTTTTATTATTTTGACTATAATTTTTTATATAGCTCTAAATTATAAAACTCTAAAAATATTATTTTTTAACAGATATTAACGAAAAAAGTAAAAATACACAGTTGAAATAAATAGTCATTGCATCAAAAGAAGAAATAAAAAGAGTGTACAATTGCAAGTTCATTATTTTGGATAAACCTTTTTATTTGGTAAAACATAATGGAGTTGTAGCCTCTCTTTTTTTCTGATTTGACTCGAAAATAAAAGATACAATTAAAATAAATAGATATTATATCTAAAGAAAATAAATAACATAAAATACACAACTAGTACTCCATTATGTTTGCTAAAAGTTTTCTATTTGGCTAAAATATGGAGTTCCAACTAAACTTTTATAAATTTGGCCCAAAAATAAAATATTCAGTTGGAATAAATAGACATTATATCTATAGAAGAAATTAAAAGAATAAAAGTTAGGTTAGAGTAAAGTCCACATTATATGTCAAGATGAAGCAGAAAGAAATACATAGTTGTAACAAATAAATCATTATATATGACTATATGCAATTAAAAGATAAAAAATAACCTACTTGTAAGCTGACTTTTAAATTTTTCTTCGCTCACACGCGCTTAAAAGAGAATGCACTCACACTCTTTGCCACATCAACGTCCAGGGAGGTAATGACTCTCAAAAGGCCAAGTTCAGGGGTAATTAAGACCACGAATAGTTTTTTTAGGTATTCCGCCCCATTACCTGACATGAATCTGATCGCTTCCCGGATTCTCTCTTCGAACAGCCACATTATGAATATCATTAGTGACATGATTTGTGGCTCCATAATTAGGATACTAAGCATTGTCAATCACTGTAGAAGGTTGAGAAATAAGGATTGCAAGTTATGGTATACAAGGAGCATGGCGTGCATGATTAAAACGGCGATAGCAGTTGATGGCCGAATGCCCATATTTGTTACAAACCTAATACTATGTGCTGGAGTGTGACGAAGAGCCTTTCTGATTGTTATGTCGGCCTCTACTACGTCCTCTTCCATTTCTTCCATTATTGAATTGATTAGAATTAGAGTAGTGATCAATGGCGGAGTCAGAATTTTACCAAGAGGCATCAAAATATAAAAAAGCAAATGCATAAAGAAAATAAAGAGAGTCAAACATATAGTATATATACATGGAATTGACCCCCCTTAGTATAAGGTGGCTCCACCACCGGTAGTGATATTAATGTCATAATCCTTGATCAAAGACTGTGTGTTTGTTCTAGGCTATTATCATGGCTCGAAAATAAGTCATGAAGATCGGACAACGAGATAGGCTCAGCCCTTGAGGTTATGGATTCAACTACCGCATCATAATTTGGACCAAGGCCTCCAAGAATATGTAGAACTAAATATTCAGTTTGCTGCTATAGCAACATTATCTTCACATATCTTTATCTTTTGCAGATATTCAACCATATATTATTCGTGAAAGAAGGCGTCCTCTATATATATACAGAGGCTATGTACGATTATAGTTACCTACAAACTCTCTGAGGTGAAGTGTTTGAGCTTATCTCACAACTACTTATACTATCTGTATTTTGAATACAAAATCACCCACAGGATATGGACAATACAAAATCTGCCCATTTAAATGTAAAACTAATGAATATCAGTGGCATGTTCATCTCACGTGAGATTTTCTCCAACGTAGGAGCACTTTTTGTTAGTAAAATCAACCAAAATGGTTAGCTATTTGGACAGGTCAGTTGTGGTGATTCTAATGAAGTATCCACTAGTGCCGATAAATTTGGAGGCAACCCATTAATACTCGGTGCTTTTAGTAGCTGCTTGCACAATATTAACATGATCGATGTAGAATTCACTGGCTCTCGTTTCACTTGGACTAATAAACTTGCTGATAAAACTAAATTAATTTTAGAACGTCCAGATAAATTTTATGCTAATGAATCCTGTATTTGCAGATTCTATCGTTTTACATCTACCTCATACACATTCTGATTATTATCCTCTACTTTTTAATCTTCATAGAGCTACTACTAGACCTCCCTCCACATTTCAATTTTGAAACTATGTGGATCAATCACCCAGAACTCCACTCTGTTGTAGCCACCCACTAGCACAACATTTAGAAGATTTCACCACTCATGCACAACACTGGAATACGCGTACTTTTGGCAATATCTTGTCACGATCCAAAATTCACTAGTCGTGATGGAACCTAACCCAACCCGTTAGGTAAGCCAAATAACAATAAACCACAATATAATGATAATGATAAGAGTCAAAAATGAAATAACTGAATTTTATACAACTCCCCAAAGACTGATAGTACAAATCATGAGCTTTTAAGATTTAGAGTTTACAAAGCTAGTATGAAATAAATACATCATCTATTCGAAATATACATGAACAGATTTATAAATCTAAAGCCGCTAAGAACAAGAGACATCTACAGCCGGGACGCAGGTACATCTGCAATGTCAGCTCCCGCCATACACAGCAACATCAGCTCCCAAATCTTCACGCAAGGTGCAGAAGTGTAGTATGAGTACAACCGACCCCATGTACTAAATAAGTAACAAACCTAACCTTAGGTTGAAAGCAGTGACAAGCTTGGACAACGGTCAAAGTCCAACACCAATAGCCAAGAATAACTCGTAACAATATCATAAAAGCAGTACAAGTAATAAGTCAAAAATATCATGCTCAACTCGTTCACAGTTACGGAAAATAGGCATGCTTTTCAGGTATAACGGTAAAACCCAACTCTTTCACCGAAATCACCAAAATATGAGTATATCAGAAAAACTTTGATTTTTTCCAAAAACGTTCAACAACAGATAGGATATTTCATTATCAGATAGCATGAGGAAAGTACATCTCTATGCCTACATGCCGATGGGCATGAGAAGTCATGAATGTCACAATACCATATAGCATGATGAAATGCATCTCTATGCCTACATGCCAAGTATGCATGTCAAGTGTAATGCATCACAGTGATAAACTCATGTACTCACACTCTCAGAATACTCAATCTCGTTGTCTCACGCTCAATCACTTGAAACACTCAATCACTCGGTACACTCAATCACTCTGCACTCGGTCACTCGGCACTCGGTACCTACGCTCACTACTGGTATGTCAGACTCCAGAGGGGCGGATCCTGCCCAAGCGCTAATATAAGCCAACATGGCATGCTATGATGTGCAGCCCGATCCCATAATGAGTTAATAAATTCTACCGTGGCGTGCAGCCCGATCCTATAAATGTCACTCACAACTCGGCCCTCAAGCCCCAATTGAGTTATCAGTCTCTCTAGTCTCTCAGGCTCACAAATCTCATACCAATCAGCCCAAACAATGATAATATGATGTAACAATGAATGATGAACAGAGACTGAGATATGTGCAATGAAGAATCATTATTGAGTATATGATTACAGTTAGTGCAGATAACTCAAAACAAATAGAAATAGCCTCATTAGATCTCAACCGAATAAGCACATAGCCTAGACATGATTTCTAACACGATTCACGGCTCATACAATCAAACAAGTAGGAAAAACATGGATGTAACAAGATATAACAACAAAACAAGTCCGGTCATAGTCTAATAATCGACTAGAATCATGATTTCCACGGTGCACGCCCACATGCTCGTCACCAGGCATGTGCGTCGCCTTAAGATATCCTTTATAACACAGTTCCCAGGGTTAATTACCCTCAAATCCAAGTTTAGATATGTTACTTACCTCGAATAAGTCAAATCCAATACTGAGCAAGCCAACCCATACTCTAGAAATGCCATCACGTGCGTACCGACCTTGGAACGATTCGAAACTAGCCAAAAGCAACTTAAGAATATCAAATAATGCCAAAGGAAACAAACCCAATTGATAAAGGTGGAATCTTTAATCAAAAGACCAAAGTCAACCAAAAAGTCAAACTCAGGACCGCACCTCAGAACCCGACAAAACTCACAAAATCTGACAACCCGTTCAATTACGAGTCCAACCATACTAGTTTCACTCAAATCCGACTCTGAATTGATGTTCAAAACTCAAATATTAACTTTAAGAAAGTGTAGACAAAAACCCTCAATTTTTCTTTCAAAATCATCAATCAAATGCCAAAATAGAAGATGGATTCATGAAATATAATCAAAACCAAGAAAACACTTACCCCAATCCATGTGGTGAAAATCGCCTCAAAACTCGTCTCAATCCGAGCTCTAAAGCTCAAAATATGCTAATATGTCTGAAACCTTAGAAATAGAGTACTTTCAAGGCAAACACTTTGCGGACGCGGAAAAACCATCGCATTCGCGATGAACAAAATGAACTGCCACTAAAAATGTCGTACGCGTTCGCGATGCTTTCCACGAGAACGCGATGCCCAAAGATGCCACACAGAGCGAACGCGACTACCCGTACGCGAAGCTCAAGTCCCACATACACCGCGAACACGACTCAACTCTCGCCAACGCAAAGAGATAAAACAGCCCAGTCCAAATCCTTATTCGCGATCGCGATGACTCCCACGCGAACGCGATTAATTGCAGACATCAGTAAAAATCAACAATTCAAAATGAGAGGAAATGGTCCGAAAGCAATCCGAAACTCACCTGAACCCCTCGAGACCCCTTCCAAACATACCAAAAAGTCCCATAACATAACACGGACTTACTCGAGGCCTTAAATAATGTATAACAACCCAAAAACCATGAATCGCACCTCAAATCGAACTTAATGAACTTTTGAACTTTTAACTTCCAAAACTCGTGTCGAACCATATCAAACCAACCCGGAATGATCTCAAAATTTGCACACAAGTCCCAAATGACATAATAAAGCTATTCAAATTCCCGGAACCACAATTCGAACCCGATATCATCAAGGTCAACTCCCGGTCAAACTTATGAATATTCCAAACCTTCAAATTGCCAACTTTCACCAAATAGAGCCGAAACCTTATAGAAATATCCAAATGCAAATCTAATCATACGTACAAGTCCAAAATCACCGTCCAGACCTAACAGAACCATCAAACCTCCGATAAAAGTCAAATACACAAAAGTCAAATTTGGTCAACCCTTCCAACTTAAAGCTTCCTAGTTGAAAATCATTCTTCCAAATCAATTCTGAAACACCTGAAAACCAAAACTGATGATTCACACAAGTCATAATACATCATATGTAGATACTCAAGACTTCAAACAATTGAACGAAATGCAAATGCTCAAAACGATCGGTTGGGTCATTACATTCTTCCCCCACTTAAACATGCGTTCGACCTCGAACAAGCCAAGACTCATTCCAAAGTCATCCAATAACTGTGTAATCTTACCATGAACATACCCAAAGGTGATCCCATGTCACCCCAATATATATAAGTCTATCAACTCAATATAACCAAAGATCCTCACTTCGTCCTTAGCCCATAAAGCTTGGTACCCAATTTCTAACATCCGGAATTCCTTACAAGACTCGAATCTCGCATTTACACACTGTATACATCTGAACAAGTTGTATCAAGCCATTACCATAACCCAAGATGAAATCACATGATATGCCACATAACTCGCATACTCGTAGCAATAATTGCCGATCATAGTAGCTACTCAAAACAAGCTCGATACTGGTAATAAACCTCATATCAAATAAAACCTCGTTTAAAACCTTCGTATACTGCCGACGATAAAAGAAACACGCATAAACTCATAACCACTCTTCATATCAACGAGTCATGGAGCTATGTCTCATTCGATAAAAACCAAAGCCAAATTCTAAGCCGGCTTCTGACATTATTCTTCCAAACATTCCGTAATCAAATCTGATAGTACCCATTCTAGGTCCAATGACCCCATCTCATCAAACAGAACTATTCTATTAACATGATATACCAATAAAACCTAAATCTACAAACTGTGCAATTTGTGCACCAACAAGCAACAATTCAAATGTACTCAAATATAGAAAATGACTTAAATGAGGGAACCGTACGTCAAGCTCAACAAGTACCACCACAACGCAATGCTATGAACCCATCACACGTAGTAGGACAAAGACACACGAATCTAACACAAAGGATCATATCCCAACATAACCCCGCTACAATGCGTGACCCATCCAAACATCGGTCCATATGAAATACCTCAAGCCACATTGCTCAAAATCAACAGCTACATGCAATTCGACATCAAGTACACGAAGTGCATGACCATAACCATGTCGAAACAAAAAACACAATATACCGCAGCCTGAAAAGACCATAACCAAGGCGTAATCAACCATTCAACACCCCAGTAACCATCTTGCTCGAATTCCGCTACAAGGCCCAAATAGAACCACATCATGTGTGCATATAACCAAAACATCACAACCCCTCCTAGCACAGAAGAGTAACACATAGAACATATCAGAACACAAACAAGCTCAACTCTCACCGAATGCCACACCCCTCAACACTACAAGTTCTGAGTCAACAAATCCGATCTGGTATAGAATACACATCCTCATTGGGCCTACCAATGGGCCCCCCAAATCAACTCTGGTCATCCCCAAATTGATGAATAGCCCTCCAAAAGTCCACAATGACCTAACCATAGAATGTACCACCATCTAGCTAAATTTGGCTACATTCACAGTCTGCAACCCCGAAACAATCTACTTCTAAGAACTCCTAGTCTCCAAGTCCATAGAACACATGAATCAACATAGCCGATCCCAACTTCACCACTTAAATGACTAACACATCTCTCATACACAACTATCCCCTCGAGAAATACTTCTATAATTCTTCCATGCCATATAGCAAAATTTGAATGTCAGTAGTCAATCAACCCGACGAGTACTGCAATACCAATGAAGCATCCGTATGTCAAAACACAATGCGCCTTTTGAAATGCGCATCCTTCTCAGGAAATACCAAGTAGTAATAGAATTCATCTAATCACCTGAAACCGTCCATATTGTCTAAGAATTCATGACCTTCCCGTCAAAACTGAACCGCCACCTTGTACATGCAAATCTCAATCCCACAGGATGCACTGCATCTATTATGTCATCCTATAAAAAGCATGAGAATCTCATAATCAACTCTACGTCACAAGCATAATACATACTCGATCAGTCAGAAACCTTCCACTTGATCCTATCCAGGAGAAAATTACAACACGCAACATACCTCTCATACCTGTAGATAATATCCATCTCAAGTTATGGCAGAAATCATCGAGGGCACTTCGAAACCCATTTGCACATAACCAAGCCATTGGAACTGAATCCCTCTAACTCAACCAAGCCACGCGGGTCTCCAAACTCAAGGTATTATCACAAAATACTTGTGGAGACTCACCGCATCATAAGCTCCCAAAGAACCGATCATATCTATTATCATGCCGATCTAACCTACTACCAAACTGTCTTATTCCTATGAGTTCCTTCCGGATTGCCTTCAAGTTGACACTTCTCCTTGCCAGAACACCACGATACTTACATAAAGCTCACCATAAGATATCATAGCATAATACCACACCGCCCTAAGGCCCATAAGCCATTGTATTCCCTCTTAAGCACCCTAAAAGTACCACAACCGAAACACCTATTCTGAAGAGACCTTATGTGAATTTAAAGTTGTTCCTTTAACGCTTCTGATAATGAAATGTAAAATCCATAGTGATACAGAAATACCGCAAGTCCTTGCACCATCCAATGCAAACCTCCGATCTTAGCCATGTACAAATCCAGGGAAATCCTCCAAATGCCACATATGAATCTTGCGTAGAACCTTCTCGAGAGTTATCCACCCCATTCAAATCTTAAATTCACTACCCCAAAACGAGCTAAACGACCTATGCCCCATTAGCACACCAACTCCCAAAGGAGTAATCCATACCTCTAAGTAACCGAGTGAATCTTCTTTTTCTTAGTACATTACATCCATAATGAACATCAACCCTAAACCACTTCCAAGACTTCCATATATCCATAAGGTGTAATACATCATGCGTCCATGAATTTCCTTGCTTAAGTCATCCTCAAAACCAACATCTGCAAGTCATAACTGACCCACAAGTATGCTCAAGACCGAAACCAATATAACATGTAACTATGCAATCTAATCTCCGATGGTAGACTTCCCCACTTGGCTCAAAGCCATAGAATAAAACATCTAATAACTCACAATACCCATATTCTATTACTACCATAATCTCGTAGTGAGATTCAACTAAATTCTTTACAAGTTCATGCAACACAAACCATAAAGTACCTCAAATCATCTACTAAGCTCGCAGTCATTCTCGTGATAGTCAGGTCAACTTTCTCAACCAATCCAAACTCAAATCGGAACATATATAACACACTAGTAGAAAAGAAACCCTCCACACAACATCATAAGGATCACACATCGTAGATTACCCCGCAGGTGATAACCCACCTGCTTAGCCTCAAACTGACATCTCTGTATATCATTTCACAGCCACAACTACTATGCAATCACTTAATCTTCCTGAGTCTGAACTCATCAACAAGACATGAGAATCTACTTCGTTCCAAAACTAAAATAACATGAAATAATCCTTCAAAACCCTCATAACTCCAGACTGTACAACACATCCATAGAAATCGAGCATCCAATAGTCATTTTCACATCTCAAGCAAACTCTTCTCGTCACATTCAAACCATCTGAACACATCTCGCAGTCATATCCTACTCATCATATAGACATCTAACCACTCACCGAGCCACCAGTCCCACTCATAGGGACATCATCGGACATAGAAGTCCAAAATCACATACTCACACAACTGAAATCATCGTGACCAAGTTGCGGTCAAAACCTAGCCTCAAGTACTCTAGATAGGCCAATCACCAAAATATAGAAAACACATCTCGCACTTCATCCATAAGACCATAAGTCGTCAATGAACAGCTGATACCGAGCGCTCACATACGCATACGAGTGAGTGGAAGGAATTCAAACAGACGTTCTTCAAGCAGAATCAATGTCGCACGATAAGGAAAGAAAGATCGGAAGTTTATCCTAGATGCCATGTAGCCTCTTGAAGATAGGTATGGACGTCATCATACCGATCCGCAAGGCTCTACTAGATATTTGCTTATGACTCGTAGAACCTATGAACCTCGATCTTTGATACCAACTTGTTACGACCCAAAATCTACTAGTCATGATGGCACCTAACCCAACCCCCTAAGTAAGCCAAATAATAATAAACCACAATATAATGATAATGATAAGAGTTAAAAATGAAATAACTAAATTTTATACAACTCCCCAAGGACTGGTAGTATAAATCATGAGCTTCTAAGAATTAGTGTTACAAAGCTAGAATGAAATAAATACATCATATGTTTGAAATATACATGAACAAATTTATAAATCTAAAGCTACCAAGAACAAAAGGCAGATACAGTCGGAACGCAGGTACATCTTCAATGCCAGCTCCTTCCATACACAACAGCATCAGCTCCAAAATCTGCACGTAAGGTACAGAATTATAGTATGAGTACAAATGACCCCATGTACTCAATAAGTAACAAACCTAACTTTAAGTTGAAAGCAGTGACGAGCTTGGATAACGGTCAGATTCTAACTCCAATCGCCAAGAACAACTCGTAAAAATATAATAAAAGTAGTACAAGTAATAACTCAAAGATATGATGCTCAGCTCGTTCACAGATACGAAAAATAGGCATGTTGCTCAGGTATAACAGTAAAACCCAACTCTTTCACCGAAATCACCAAAATATGTGTATATCAAAAAAATTGTGATTTTTCTCAAAAACTTTCAACAACAGATAAGATATTTAATTATTATGTAGCATGAGAAAAATACATCTATATGCCTACATGTCGATGTGCATGAGAAGTCATGAATGTCACAATACTGTATAGCATGATAAAATGCATCTCTATGCCTATGCGCCAAGTATGCATATCAAATGTAAAGCATCACAGTGATAAACTCATGCACTCACACTCTCAGAGTACTCAATACCGTTGTCTCATGCTCAATCACTCGGCACACTCAATCACTCGGCACTCGGTGACTCAGCACTCGGCACTCAGTACCTGCGCTCACTGCTGGTATGTTAGACTCTGGAGGGGCAGATCCTGCTCAAGTGCTAATATAAGCCAACATGGCATGCTGCGGCATGCAGACCGATACCATAATGAGTTAATAAAACTTGCTACAACGTGCGGCCCGATCCCAAAAATAACGGTTGCAGCGTGCAGCCTGATCCTATTAATGTCACTTGCAACTAGGCCCTCAGGACCCCACTCGGTCATCAATATCTCTAATCTCTCAGGCTCACAAATCTCATGCCAATTAGCCCAAACAATGATATCATGATTTAACACTAAACGATGAATAGAGACATGATATGGAATGGAGAATCATGACTAAGTATATGATTACAGTTAGTGCAGATAATTCAAAACAACAGAAATATCCTCATTAGGTCTCAACTGAATATGCACATAACCTAAACATGATTTCTAACACGGTTCATGACTCATACAATCAAACAAGTAGGGAGAACACGGATGTAACCAGATATACAGCAAAACAAGTCTGGTCATAGTCTAATAGTCGACAAAAATTATGATTTCCTCGGTGCACGCCCACACGCTCGTCACCTAGCCTGTGTGTCACCTCAATAAATATTTTATAACACAGTCCCCAAGGTTAAATTCTCTGAAATCCAAGTTTAGATATGTTACTTACCTCGAACAAGCCAAATCTAATACTGAGCAAGCCAACCCATACTCTAGAAATGCCATCTATGCGTACCGACCTCGGAATGGCTCGAAACTAGACAAAAGCAACTCAACAACATCAAATAAGAAACAAACCCAATCGATAAAGGTGGAATCTTTAATCAAAAGCCCAAAGTCAACCAAAAATTCAAACCCGACCCGTACCTCAGAACTCGACAAAATACACAAAATCCGACAACTCATTAAATTACGAGTCCAACCATACTAGTTTCACTCACATCTGATTTTGAATCGATGTTCAAAACTCAAAAATTCACTTTAGGAAAGTTTAGACAAAAACCCCGAATTTCTCTTTCAAAATCATCAATTATGTAAGGCCCCTTAAAATTTCACCTAAAACCTAAGGTTCCGTGGTAGAGAGGTAGGATAATATGTGTTCTGGACTTCAAAGGTAGCTGGGATGATCATTTGCGGGTCATAGAATTTACCTACAACAACAGTTATCATGCCAGCATTCAGATGGCATCGTTCGAGGATTTATATGGTAGGAGATATAGATCTCCCATTGGGTGGTTCGAGATTGGGGAAGCGGAGTTTATAGGGCCAGGCCTCATGCATCAGGCTATGGAAAAAGTTAAGGTCATTAAGTAGCGGTTGAAAACTGCTCAGAGTCATCAAAAGTCCTATTCGGATGTGCGTCGCAGGGATTTAGAGTTCAAAGAAAATGATTGGGTATTCTTGATGGTTTCCCACATTAAGGGTATAATGTGGTTTGGAAAGAAAGGGAAATTGAGTCCGAGGTATGTCGGGCCGTACAGAATCGTTCAGAGGATTGGTCGGGTGGCGTACAAGCTTAAGCTACCACCTGAGATATCATTAGTGCACCCGGTATTCCATGTGTCTATGTTGAAGAAGGTAGTTGGAGATCCGTCGGCTATTGTGCCAATAGAGACTATTGAGGTTAATGAAGAACTAACCTATGAAGAAATTCCAGTTGCCATTCTTGTTAGGCAAGTCTGAAAGCTAAGAAATAAAGAGATTACCTCCGTGAAAGTGTTATAGCGAAACCGGCAGGTTGAAGAGGCCACATGGGAGGCCGAGGAAGAAATGAAAAAGAAGTACCCTCATTTGTTTGAATAGCTATGTAATAGTTTCTATGAAATTACTTCCTATGAACTATGTATCACTTCTACAGTTTATGCTCAGGATATTTCCTTTCTAGTAATATATTATTTATGAGGTCACGGTTGGTGTTGTTTCATATTATGTTGCATCATTGGATTATGTACATGCTGCTAGGATTGGTTTCTGGGATTCTCTAACAGGTGGATAGGCCCAGTTACAAGAGAAACTCTGCCGAAACTTTTGAGAATTTGGAGAGTTGGTCAAATTCGGACTACTAGTGTGTGAAGTAACAGCTGGGTCATATTGAGTACTAATGATGGATTTAGACTCTCATTCAAGGACGAATGATCTTAAGTAGGGGAGGATGTAAGGCCCCATAAAATTTCACCTAAAATCCGAGGTTCCGTGGTGGCGAGGTAGGCTAATATGTTTGGTCATGGTAGAAATTCTTTGCGGCTCGCAAGCTCGCCGCGGTACGAACTTTTTAGGTTGAACAGTGCACTAGGGAGTTAAAGGAAAATGTTGGCAAACAAAGACATTTTTGCGGCCCATTATGCGGCCGCAGAATCACTCTGCGGACTGCAGAATGGCCGCAGAATGAAGCAAGAAACTAGGTAAGTTTGGATGGTATTGTGCAGTAATTATGCGGTCGTAAAACCATTTCATGGGCCATACATCGACTGCGGAACCAGAATGAAGATTGTTTTGGAGTGAGGTTCTACGACACATTATGCAACCGTAGAACAGGTTTGCGGACCGCATAATGGTCGTAGAGTAGCATTATGCGGTCGCATATACGATCGCAGATTCTGTTTCGGAGCTTTATTGTTTTGGTTATATAACCCATTTCGTTATATAGACTCTATGGACCATTTCCTAAGTAAGAACCTGACATTTTGAGAGTGAGAAAGTGCTCTAGAGAGGGAGAGAGTTCCTCAACCAATTGTTCCTCAATTCTTACTCAAATCTTGGAAGATTAACATGAAAACGCACTAGGTCTTCATCCTAGAGGTAAGCTTCTACACCCTAACCCTCAATTTCGAAATTTAACTAAAAATAGGTAACTAGTAAGGCAATTCTTGGGTATGGGAGTTGTTTATTTTTACATGCATGTACTATCAAGGGTTGGGGAAGAATGTTGAGCTAAATTGGGTAGACTTTGGGTAGTGGGGTGAAATAATCCACCATGGGAGGACCTTGAAATTATAATACCCACCTAGTGTTTGATAAAATGCTAAAATGAGCTGGAACCATAAAATCTCTCCTAATTTGTGTTCAACTTTGCTATATTTCCAAATAGATCGAAGAATCTAAGAATTCTGGAACATTGCAGTAATTTAAAAAGGCTCGAGAAAAGGTATGTTGGCTAAACTCTTCTCTTAGAATTGAACCCCGCAATGTCCTTGTAAGTCTCGTGATGCCCTTATAAATTGAATTTTTGTCAAATAAGCCTTGTGTCGAAATAATTACGTGTTCAATATGTATTTCAAATATTCTTGTTATGTTGATTTAATGTTTGAGTAGGGTCTGTGTGTTACTTTGTTATGATTTAAAAGCGTGAATTTTTATGAAAGTTATCACGTCAATTGTGTAAGAAGTCATATGTGCCTAAGACCCTAATTTGCTCAAGTATGTGATTAAAGTCTTAATTTGAAAGATCTTGTTGTTGATTATCCATGATAATGACTGAAAATGGAGTAGTGAGCTGAATTATGAAGTAGGGCCAATATGCCAAGAATGATATTGCGTTATGGCCAATGATGTCAATAAAATGAATGACATGTAAAAGGATATGAATTAAGAGGTAAATACTGTTAATAACAAATGCTTTGGTAGTATCGATTAGCCACCGAGGAACGGTAGGTCGGAACAACCTAACCCCGAAACTACACGTGCCGGTGTAGGAGTGATTGAGGGGTAAATCCACATGTTAATGTGATGAGAGTGTTTCCCCTTATATGGGATGAGATTGGTGTGTTGATATGTTTTCCCCTTAAATGGGATGAAATTATTACTAGCTAGATGTGATGTAATGTTGACCCACATGGCATTATGGTGAGACGGCTTAGCCGATCGAGCTGAGATCGGATGCCATGCCGCGCACATGGTGGTATTGTGAGTGTATGTCTTAGGGTGAGACGGCTTAGCCGGTCGGGCTGAGATCGGACTCCGTGCTACAACACGGTGGTATATGGGTGCTAAAGATCTCCCAACTTAAATTACCGAAACCTACTTGAAACTTACGTTTCCCCTAATGGGACACTTTGTTACCGTTGGAGTCTCTTATTGATATCATGTTTTATTCTCCGTTTAATGTTGCTCATTCTATTGAGAGGGTGTTTAGTTTTACATACTAGTATTATTCCATATGTACTAACGTCCCTTTTGCCAGGGGCGCTGCATCTTTAATGGATACAGGTGATTCCATAGCAGGTGGTATTGATCAGTGATAGCAGCACACCCTCTCCTCAACTGATTTGGTGAGTCCCACTTTATTTCGGGGTCCTGTATCTCCTATCCTTTGTACATAGCATTTTGAGGTATAGCCGGGCCTTGTTGCTGACACTGTCATAGCACTCTTTTATTCCTGTTAGAGGCTCTGTAGACATAGTGTGGGTTGTATCTGTTCTTGGGAACATTAACCTAAAAATATTGTAATTGTATCATCTGTTCCACTTTAACAATAATTGTACAATTTACTGTTTTGAAAACTTGTTAATGACGTAACAAATGAAAGTGAACTGGTGTTGTTCACATGAATTCTTATTGACTTATTAATGAACTGTATTCTTCTCTTTATTTGTGGGTGAGTTGGGTAGACGGCACTGTGCATGCTTGCTCGACCGAGGTAACTCTGTTGAGCGCCGGTCGCGCTCCCGAGGTCGGGGCATGACAAATCAAATGCCAAACTCGAAGATGGATTTGTGAAATATAATCAAAACTGAGTAGAAAATACTTTCCCCAATCCATGTGGTGAAAATCGCCTCAAACATTGCCTCAATCCGAGATCTATAGCTCAAAATATGCTAAAATGTCTGAAACCTTTCGAAATAGAGTACTTATAAGCACTGCCCAGGCGAACCATTCGCGAACGCGGAAAAATCATCGCGTTCGCGATGAACAAAATGAACTGTCACCAAAAATGCCTTACGCATTCGCGATGCTTCGCACGCGAACGCGATGCCTAGAGATGCAACACAGCGCGAACGTGGCCCATGTCTCGTAAACGCGAATAAGAGTGTTCCAGCTCCCAGCTCACTATCGCGAATGCGACTACCCTAACGCGAACGCGAAGCTCAAGTTCCACATACACCGCGAATGCGACTCAATTCTCGCAAACACGAAGAGATAAATTAGCCCATTCCAAATACTTATTCACGGTCGCAATGACTCCCACGTGAACGCAATTCATTGCAGAGATTAGTAAAAACCAGCAATTCAAAATGAGAGGAAATGGATATGGGACATTCAATCCTTCTATTATTAAAACAATAATTCTTAATCAATTTTTTGATCTCTACAACCAAGTTAGTTTCATGTCTTGATAAATATTTCACACCTTCCACAACCTCTTTTACTCCTAAAACTATTTGCCAACTGTCACACCCACTTACCTACACAGAAATTCATTCAGCACTTCTCTCATTTAAACCTCTCAAAGCACCAGGTCCAGATGGCATTCATCCTATATTTCTATTAGTGAAAACAAAAATTCCCACGTGGTTTTATTTTATGATGACATGTGTTATGGGAGTTATTACGACAAAGAAGAATAACGTGAAAGGTATAGAAAATACCCCCGAGTAGAGGTATATCCAATGTAGAAGCTATGGATTCAACTGAACCCAAAGCTTTCGCTCATACCCTATATTTTTGCCCAAAAGATCATTAAATATGTATAAAATAATAAACTTTGGACCCATTAAATTAGACGAGATGTGGTAGAATTGTGAATTTGAACCCATAAAGTTCAAACCCTGGATTCATCTCTACGGCCCCGAGGTTTTCGCTTATGTACCGTACCTATTATCTTAGAGGTTAAACACAAGAATAGAGCCATGTAACTAATGATTAAAGTCAGTAATAATTACTAATCTGGAAAGGATCAGTCAATCCCTAATTACACACAATTTTCTATTATTATCTCAACTGTTACAAATCAATCACGTAGCGGACAATTAATGCAATAAATAACAGAAATGAACAGGAGCTAAACAAGGCCAACGGTTATGAGTAATAGTACTATTTAAAAACCCCTTACATCTTGTATCCACATCGAAATTCTACTAAGTCATATTGTCAATTATAGAATTCTCTACATGTTTTCTATTATTGGCGATCAGGAGGTCAAGGGTTCAAGCCGTGGAAACAGCCTCTTTCAAAAATATAGGGTAACGTTGCGTACTATAGATTCTTGTGGTCCGGCCCTTCCTCGGACCCTGTGCATAGCAGGAGCTTAGTGTACCGGGCTGCCCTTTCTCTATTATTGGAAGACTATTTCTTTTCTACTAGAGAAAGGTTGCGATCATCAACAAAATTTCTATTTCCTTTACTCTCTCAATTTATTTACTTATTATTATTTGACCCTATTTTGCATCAATTATATTTGAAAAAGTGGAGTAAATTGTTAGTTAGAAACCTGAATTATTTTATCTAGCTGCTTTGACTTTAAAAACTATTTTTTGGGTTAAACAGTTTGGTTCCATTACCGGGAATCTAACAATCATTCAACTTTCCATGTATATTTTTAACACATTATGACTGAAATTGATCAAATTACTCAGCAAGAGAATGGACAAGGGGGATCTTTTCCAAGAAATTCACCTACACATTCTCCACAATGTTCATGTGACAACTCACCAGTCAGATCTATTAATCACAACATCGAGCAGAGAAATAAAGAACAATCAAGTTTGCAAGTGAGTTGAAGCAATTCATTGCTCAACAGATTGGTTAGGCATTGCGAGCCTTGACTAGTAATGCACCAAGCACAATTCCAGTACCACTGCCAATTAACACAGCCACAGAAAATTCCAATTCAGGGCTCGGAAATTCAAGAAGTAGGAAAACTCCAAATAGCTCTAGAGCAGGAGGTTCAGGTATGCCAAGTAATCCTGATTGACAAAATTCAGTTCTAACCTTGCAGAAACAGATTAAGGAACAAATGAACGGATAGAATAAATACCGGGTGTACTGCTTGTAATCAAAGGTATGGATATGGAAAAATATTTACAACAACTATGTAAACCTAGTGCAGCACCATTGCCCTTACCAAAGAAATTCAAGATGCCAGATATTCCCAAAATAATGGAACATCTAATCTATGAGACCATGTGACTGTATTCTTCACAGAAGTCAAAGGGAATGATTTGACTATGCAAAAAATAGAGTAAGTGCTAGTGAAAAATTCAATGAAATCCTTACAAAAGAGACGTTAACATGGTATTCTCTTTTATATGAAAATTACATTGACTCTTTTTTGAACTTGCAGATTCATTTATTAAAGCATATTCGGGAGCCAAATAGTGGATAAACGAATGAAGTACATCTTTAAAATACAACAAGGAAGCACTGAATGTAACGACCCAAATAAGAGGGCCACAACGGGCACCTATGCCTTACTTGCCGAGCACCAACATAACGTATCCTTAACCATACTATCATGTGTATATGGGCCATAAGGGTCATCAAGAGATAACCAGATTAAAACATAAGGGAGTACTCGATATAGGACAAACCCAAAATGATATACATGAAATACACGGGCCTACAAGGCCGAAAAGAGCATCTACACACATGACATTTATCTACAAGCCTCTAAGAAGTACATAAATAACATAAGGTCAGGACATGGCCCCGCCATAACCATAAACATATGTACATAAGTATACTGACTCGAAAGGCAACTCCGAGACAAGTGGAGTGCAACAACACTTCCTGCTGAACTGGTAGCCTACTAGGAGGACCGTCAACCTATCTATCCAGACCTGCAGCACGACATGTAGCGTCCATAAATGAAAAAGACGTCAGTACGAATAACATACTGAGTATGTAAGGAAGGAAAGCATAAATAAGAATAGTAATGTAAAGAGAGATAGAGAAGATACAACCTCTATGATGACCCGATAGGTCATCTAGAGTTTTAAACCTTAATTCTATGTTTTGAACCCTCCAATAGCTTCCTTAAGCCTTTCTCGATTTGCGTGTGCAGTCCGAGTATTTTTCCAGAAGGCTTTTATGTTAAAAATTGATATAATATGAAATTTTGCCTTTAAAATCTATTTGAGTTGATTTCGGCCAATATTTTGAGCAAACGGATCCAGATCTATGTTTTGACGGTCCCGGTGGGTCCGTATCATGCTTTTGGACCTGGGCGTATGCCCAGAATCGAATTTGGAGGTCTCTAACTCGAGTTATCGCTTTTTGTCGAAATTTTGAAGTTTAAAGTCTTAATGACTTTAAACAACTGACCTATGTTTGACTTTGTTGATACTAGGCCCGTATTTTGGTTCTAGAACTCGGTATAGGTTCATTACTATATTTATGACTCTGTCAAATTTGATGAGAAACGGAGTTGGTTTGACGTGATTCGGACGTCCGGTTGTTAAAATAGGAATTCTAAAGCTTCATTGAAAATTCATATGATTTGGTGTTCGGTTCATAGTTGTAGGTGTTATTTTGGTGATTTTATCACGCGATCAAGTTCGTATGATGTTATTAGACATGTGTGCATAATTGGTTTAGAGCTCCGAGGGATCGGGCGAGTTTCGGATAGGCTACAGGTGGATTTGGACTTAGAATTCATAGCTGATGCATTGGGTTTCTAGTGTCTACTGCAGATTTCGCAATTGCGAGGTCTGACTCGCAAATACGAGCCTTGCATTTGCGAAGAAGACTTCGCATTTGCGAGAAGGGGCATGGGGGGTGGACTTTCACATTTGCGAGATATGGGGTCGCATTTGCGATCCCCTCAGTTTCGTATTTGTGAACATATGGTTCGCATTTGCGATGAGAGCAGGAATATAAAGGCTTAGCAGTTGCGATAGTTTATTCACATTTGCGGGGTTTGCAATTGTGAATCCCAGGTCGCAATTGCGACATCTGCACCTGATCAAAATCTGAGTTAGACGGGATATTCTCTCATTTTTCAAATTTTCAAACTTAGAAACCCTATAGGCAATTTTCCCAAGAGTTCTTCTTCCCCAATTCATTGGTAAGTGATTCTAACCTATTTTCTTTCAATTTTCCATTTCATTTCATAAGATTTCAACCTAAAATCTAGGATTTGCATGGTGGAAATTGGGGGTTTGGGAAGAATTAGGGATGTTTTGTAAAAATTGGAATTTAGACCTCAAATTGAGGTCGGATTTAGAAACAAATTACATAACTGGACTCGGGGATGAATGGGTAATCCGGCTTTGGTCCGAATTTCAGGTTTGGACTAAGCAAGCCCGAGAGTTGACTTTTGTTGACGTTTTCAATAATGACCTAAAGTGAACCTTTTTCATTCGTGGGTAGTTCCTAAGGCTTATTTTGAATTGTTTGGTTGATAATTTGCTAGCTTTGGTCGGTTTGAAGGCTTGTTTGAAAGGCAAAGCCATGGTTGAGCTTTGAATTGATCTTTGGGAGCGAGGTAAGTGTCGTGGTTAACCTTGACTTGAGGGATTAGGCATTGTTTGCTATGTGCTACTTGTTTAAATGTTGGGTTCAACGTATATGTGAGGTGACGAGTACTTATGTGTTGTTGTTGGGTCAAAGCATATGGGTAGGACTCGTTTCTTGTCATTTATTTCTTTCTTTGAACATGATATCCATGCTTAGACTAGTTAATTACTAAATAGATCATTCTTTCCGCATTTATGGGCTATCTGTGATAATTAAATATTGTTTCTGAAGAAGAGATTGGTGTTGTGGAACCATTGTTGACATAAGACTTGATCTTGCTTATTCTATCTCCCTGTTGTTATATGTTCATTGTTACATGGTAAGGGAGAGTGTTAATGCACGAAGGGTGATGTCGTGTCGAATTTGAGTGTTAGCATGAAGGGTGATGCCGTGCCATATTTGAGAGTTAATGCACGAAGGGTGATGCCGTGTTGTATCTATTGTTCATGATGAAATTGAGAGTAAAAGCACGAAGGGTGATGTCGTGCCGTATTTATCATTTTATGGTGAGATTGAGAGTAAAAGCACGAAGGGTGATGTCGTGCCATTATTATTGTTTCATGATGAGGCTGAGAGTAAAAGCATGAAGGGGGATGTCGTGCAGTTTTATTCATTATGTCTGTTCATTTTGTTGGTTGAAGGTTTATTCACTGTTTCTTATTATCATTCCATATTGTAGTTATCGTATCTTGTACCCCGTTCGCATGTCCCCTCCCAATTATACTTGTTAATTCTTTATCTACTGTTATTTTGTACGTATATTTCCATATGTACATGTTTATTTACGTGGGTTTCCTATCATAGCCTCGTCCCTACCTCATCGAGGTTAGGCTCGACACTTACGAAGTATATTGGGTCGATTGAACTCATACTATACTCTGCACTTCTTGTGCAGAATTTGGTACTAGTCCCAGCTATCCGTGAGGCGTATCAGCTCGGATTGGCATTTGGAGACTCGAGGTAGATCTGTTGGCGTCCGCAGACCTTGAAGTCACCTTCCATTTCCCCTATTTACTATTCTTTTCATTCGAGACAATTGTATTTATTTCAAACCCTATTTTGTAGATATACTAGAAGCTCGTGAACTTGTGACTCCAGATCCGGGTTCTACTTAGATATTATTGGTTTTATGTCATTTGTATTCCTTTTTAGTTTCTTTTTGGCTTAATTGGTTTTACTTAATTGAATTGATTAAAAATTGGCTTAAAGATCCTCTAACGTTAGCTTGCCTAACAAGTGAAATATTAGGCGCCATCACGGCCCCGAAGGTAGAAATTCCGGGTCGTGACAAGTTGGTATCAGAGCACTAGGTTACTTAGGCCTCACGAGTGACGAGCAAGCTTAGTAGAGTCTAAAGGATCAGTGCGGAGATGTTTGTACTTATCTTCCAGAGGCTATGAAGTTTAGGAACAAATTTCACTTCTATTCTTCTCTGTCATGCGGATTTATTCTATTATTGCTGATTTAACTCTTCTATTCTTATCCTCCCGCAGATGGCGAGAACACATGCAACATCTTCAGCTGGACAGCAGCAGGAGCCCCCAGTGGCAGCTCCTACTAGGGGTAGAGGACGCGATTGAGGTCGCGCCATAGGCAGAGGCAGAGGAAGAGCTCGGCCTAGAGATCAAGCAGCACCACCAGCAGTGGAGCCTCGGGTAGATTTTGATGAGGAGGTTCCAGCTCAGACTGTACCTATTGGACTAGCTCAGGTCCCGGAGGGGTTCATCGCTACCTCAGTGCTTCAGGACGCTCTAGTCCATTTAGTGGGCCTTATGGAGAGAGTGGCCCAGGCCGGTGCATTTCTTGTGGCACCAGCAGTCTCTCACGATGGGGGAGGAGCACAGACTCCCACTACTCACACTCCGGAGTAGATGGCTCCCCGGTATCAGTCTCCAGCAGCCCCGCCAGTGGGTAGTTCAGCCAGTTGTTGTGATACAGGCCGGTGATAGGACCGCTATGTCTTCTGAGGGCTTATTGAGATTGGACAAGTTCACAAAGATCTTCCCAGTTCACTTCAGTGGTGCACCTTCTGAGGACCCACAGGATTATCTTGACCACTGGTATGAGGTGCTGCGGAACATGGGTATAGTTTAGACCTATGGGGTCGATTTTGCTGTATTTTATATGACGGGTTCTGCCAAGAGGTGGTGGAGGGATTACATGTTGACCAGACCAGTTGGGTCGCCAACACTTACTTGGGAGCATTTCTCACAGTTATTTCTAGAGAAGTTTCTCCCTATCACTTTGAGAGAGGATTACCGCAGGCAGTTTGAGTGTCTCCAGCAGGGCAGTATGACTATTACTCAGTATGAGACTCATTTTGTGGATCTAGCCCGTCATGCTTTCCTTCTTCTTCCTACTAAGAGAGAGAGGGTGAGAAGGTTTATTGATGGACTCGCTCACACTATCAGGCTGCAGATGGCCAAGGAGACTGGGGTCAGATATCTTTTTAGGCAGCTTCCAATATCGCCTGGCGGATCGAGGTGGTTCTTGCTCAGGAGAGAGGGCAGGGTTCTGATAAGAGGCCTCGTCATTCTGGTGGGTTCAGTGGCGCCTCGTCTGGAGGTAAGGGTACTTTTAGTAGAGGCCATCTTCCCAGGCCATATCATTCAGCACTCAAGGCATCTCACGGTGCTTCAGGTGGTCGGTGCCCTCATATGTCTCATCCTGATCAGCTAGCCTATAGTGCACCACCAGCTCCTATTAGTGCACCTCCTCTCTAGAGTTTTTAGGGTGGTTACTCAGGTCAACAGGGTCAGTTTCAGGGTCATCAGTCACAGCAGCCGAGGTCCTATTATACTTATGGTGACCCGAGGCACATTGCTAGATTTTCCCCTCGGGCACCGGGTAGCTGACAGCAACAGGGTTCTTATGCCATGGTTCTGGCACCGGTTGCTTCACCGCCTGCTCAACCAGCTAGAGGTAGGGGTCAGGCAGCCAGAGGTGGAGTTCAGGATGTTAGAGGTGAAGGTCATACCATTAGAGGAGGAGGCCAGCCAGTTAGAGGTCGTCTAGAGATATGGTTCAGAGTGGTGGGGCCCAGCCTCGATGTTATGCTTTCCCAGCCAGGCCTGAGACTGAGTCATCTGACGTTATTATCATAGGTATTGTTTCAGTTTTCCATATGGATGATTCAGTTCTATTTGATCTGGGCTCTACTTATTCCTACGTGTCATCCTACTTTGCTTCATATCTGGTTGTGCCTCGTGATTCTTTGAGTGCTCATCTGTATGTGTCCACACCTGTGGGAGATTCTATTATTGTAAATCGTGTCTATCATTCGTGTGAGGTTACCATTGGGAGTCTTGAGACTAGCATAGATCTCCTACTTCTCGATATGGTAGATTTTGATGTCATCTTGGGTATGGATTGGCTGTTACCTTATTATGCTATATTGGATTATCACGCCAAGACGGTGACCTTAGCTTTGCCGGGGTTGCCTCGATTAGAGTGGAGGAAGACTCCTAGCCATTCTACCAGTAGGGTTATCTCTTATGTGAAGGCTCGGCATATGGTCGAGAAGGGGTGTCTAGCTTATTTGGCTTATGTCCGCAATTCTAGTGCAGATGTTCCTTCCATGGGTTCAGTGCCAGTTGTTCGTGAGTTTCCAGAAGTGTTTCCTGTAGATCTGCCAGGGATGCCACCCGACAGAGATATTGACTTCTGTATTGATTTAGCTCCGGGCACTCAGCCCATTTCTATTCTGCCATACCATATGGCCCCGGTAGAGTTGAAAGAATTGAAGGAGCAGTTGCAAGATTTTATTGATAAGGGATTCATTTGACCTAGGGTCTTGCACTGGGGTACGCCTCCGTTGTTCGTGAAGAAGAAGGATGGGTCGATGAGGATGTGCATAGATTATCGGCTGTTGAACAAAGTCACCATCAAGAACAAGTATCCGTTGCTAAGGATTGATGACTTATTTGATCAGCTTCAGGTTTCCAAGGTGTTTTCGAAGATTGATTTGAGGTCTGGGTACCATCAGTTGAGGATTAGGGCATCTGATTCCCCTAAAATAGCTTTTCGGACTCGATATGGGCATTATGAGTTTCAAGTGATGTCATTTGGGCTGACAAATGCCCCAGCAGCATTTATGGATTTGATGAATTGGGTGTTCAAAACCTCTTTGAATTCCTTTGTGATTGTGTTTACTAACGATATCTTGATATACTCCTGCAGTCGAGAGGAGCACGAGCAGCATCTACGGATTGCACTTCAGACTCTGAGGGATAGCTAGTTTTATGCTAAGTTTTTAAAGTGCGAGTTTTGGTTGGACTCGGTCGCTTTCTTGGGGCACGTATTATCGGTAGAGGGCATTCAGCTAGATCCTAAGAAGATTGAGGCAGTTTAAAACTGGCCTAGACCCACTTCAGCTACGGAGATCCAGAGTTTCTTGGGTTTGACAAGTTATTACCGTCGGTTTGTGGAGGGGTCTTCGTCTATAGCAGTCCCATTGATGAGATTGACCCAGAAGGGTGCCCCGTTCAGATGGTCAGATGAGTGTGAGTCGAGCTTACATAAGCTCAAGACTACTTTGACTATAATGCTAGTGTTGGTGTTGCCCACAGGTTTGACATCTTATACGATATATTATGATGCATCTGGTGTTGGGCTCAGAGCAGTATTGATGCATGATGTCAAGGTGATCGCATATGCATCGCGGCAATTGAAGGTCTATGAGAAAAATTACCCTGTTCACGATCTAGAGTTGGCGGCCATTGTTCATGCGCTGAAGATCTGGAGGCATTACCTTTACAGCATGTTGTGCAAGGTTTTCACAGATCATCGGAGTCTACAGTATTTGTTCAAACAAAAGGATCTCAATTTGAGGCAGAGGAGGTGGTTGGTGCTATTGAAAGACTATGATATCACCATCTTATATCATCCCGGGAAGGCCAATGTGATGGTCGATGCCTTGAGTAGAAAGGCAGCAAGTATGGACATCCTTGCGTACATTCCAGTTGGGAAGAGACCGCTTGCGTCAGATGTTCAGGCTTTGGCCAATCAGTTCGTGAGTTTGGATGTTTCAGAGCCCAGTCGTGTTCTAACTTGTACAGTCGCTAAGTCTCGTTTGTTTGAGCGTATCAGGGAGCGGCAGTATGATGACCCTCATTTGCTTGTCCTTAGGGACATGGTGCGGCATGGTGGTGCCAAGCAGATTACGGTTGGAGATGATGGAGTTTTGAGGATGTAGGGTCGTATTTGTGTGTCTAATGTAGATGGACTTTGTGAGTTGATTCTTGAGGAGGCCCACAGTTCCCGGTATTCTATTCATCCAAGTGCATCCAAAATGTATCAAGATTTGCGACAACATTATTGGTGGAGGAGAATGCAGAAGGACATAGTTGCTTATGTAGCTCGGTGTTTAAATTGTCTGCAAGTAAAGTGTGAGCATCAGAGACCTGGTGGTTTTCTTCGGAAGTTAGAGATTCCTGAGTGGAAGTGGGAGCGTATCACTATGGATTTTGTTGTTGGACTTCCACGGACTCAGAGGAATTTTGATGCGGTATGGGTTATTGTGGACAGCCTGACCAAGTCAGCACATTTCATTCCCGTGGTGGTTACCTATTCATCAAAGCGGTTGGCTGATATTTACATCTGCGAGATCGTCCGTCTTCACGGTGTGCCCGTGTCTATCATTTCGGATCAAAGTACGCATTTCACCTCGCACTTCTGGAGAGCGGTAGTTAGGCATGTAGGTTGAGTTGAGCACAGCATTTCATCCTCAAACGGACGGACAATCTGAGCGCACTATTCAGGTATTGAAGGGTATGCTCTGCGCTTGTGTTATAGATTTCGGGGGTCCTTGGGATCAGTTCTTGCCACTTGAGCAGTGTTTCTACAACAACAGCTACCAGACGAGCATTCAGATAGCTCCTTATGAGGCATTATACGGGAGGCGGTGCCGATCACCAGTTGGATGGTTTGAGCCGGGGGAGGCTCGGTTGTTGGGTACAGATTTGGTATCGGATGCCTTGGATAAGGTCAAGATTATTCAGGATCGACTTAGCACAGCTCATTCTAGGCAGAAGAGCTATGTCGACTGTAGAGTTTCGTGATGTTGCATTCATGGTCAGAGAGAGAGTATTGCTTCGGGTTTCACCCATGAAGGGTGTGATGAGGTTCGGAAAGAAAAGGAAGGTGATCCCTAGGTACATCGGACCCTTTAAGATTCTAGAGAGAGTGGGTGAGGTGGCGTACAGGCTCGTATTTCCACCTAGTTAATCAGCAATCTATCTGGTGTTCCATGTGTCCATGCTTCGGAAGTATCGCGGTAATCCATCCCATGTGTTAGACTTCAGCTCAGTCCAATTGGACAAGGATTTGACTTATGAGGAGGAGCCGGTGGCTATTCTAGCCCGGTGGGTTCGACAGTTGAGGTCTAAGAGTTATCCTTCAGTTCGAGTGTAGTGGAGAGGTCAGCCCGTCGAGGCAGCTACTTATGAGTCCGAGTCGGACATACAGAGTAGATATCCACACCTTTTCACCATCCCATGTACTTTTCTATATCCGTTCGAGGACGAATGGTTGTTTTAGAGGTGGAAAATGTGATGACTCGATAGGTCATCTAGAGTTTTAAACCTTAATTCTATGTTTTGAAGCCTCCAATAGCTTTCTTAAGCCTTCATCGATTTGCGTGCGTAGTCTGGGTATTTTTTCGGAAGGCTTTTATGTTAATAATTGATAAAATATGAAAAATTTCCTTTAAAATCCATTTGAGTTGACTTCGGTCAACATTTTGAGCAAGGAACCCGGATCCATGTTGTGACGGTCCCGATGGGTCCGTATCGTGATTTGGGACCTGGGCGTATGCCCGAAATCTAATTCGGAGGTCCCTAGCTCGAGTTATCGCTTTTTGTCAAAATTTTGAAGTTTAAAGGCTTAATGACTTTAAAGAATTGACCAATGTTTGACTTTATTGATACCGGGTCCGTATTTTGGTTCTGGAACTCGGTATAGGTTCATTACTATATTTATGACTTGTCTGTCAAAATCGGTGAGCAATGGAGTTGGTTTGACGTGGTTAAAATAGGAATTCTAAAGCTTCATTGAAAATTTCATTTGATTTGGTGTTCGATTCATAGTTCTAGGTGTTATTTTAGTGATTTGATCACTCGAGCAAGTTCGTATGATGTTATTAGACTTGTGTGCATAATTAGTTTGGAGCCCCGAGGGCTCGGGTGAGTTTCGGATAGGCTACAGGTGGATTTGGACTTAGAATTCATAGCTGATGCATTGGGTTTCTGGTGTCTGCTGTAGATTTTGCAATTGCAAGGTCTAGAAGACTTCGCATTTGCGAGCAGGGGCATGGGGGTGGAATTTCGCATTTGAGAGATCTGGGGTCACATTTGCGATCCCCTCAGTTTCACATTTGCGAACATATGGTTCGCATTTGTGATGACAGCAGAAATGTGAAGGCTTCGCATTTGCGATAGTTTATTCGCATTTGCGGGGTTCGCAATTGATAACCCCAAGTCGCAATTGTGACATCTGCGCCTGATCAAAATCTGAGTTAGACGGGATTTTCTCTCATTCTTAAAATTTTCAAACTTAGAAACCTTAGAGGCAATTTTCCCAAGAGTTCTTCTTCCCCAATTCATTGGTAAGTGATTCTAACATATTTTCTTTCAATTTTCCATTTCATTTCATAAGATTTCAACCTAAAATTTAGGATTTTCATGGTGGAAATTGGGGGTTTGGGAAGAATTAGGGATTTTTGTAAAAATTAGAATTTAGACCTCAAATTGAGGTCGGATTTTGAAACAAATTACATAACCGGCCTTGAGGGTGAATGGATAATCCTGTTTTGGTCCGAATTTCGGGTTTGAACCAAGCGGGCCCAGGAGTTGACTTTTGTTAACTTTTTCAATAATGACCTAAATTGAACCTTTTTCATTCGTGGGTAGTTCCTAAGGCTTATATTGAATTGTTTGGTTTATAGTTTGCTAGATTTGGTTGTTTCGGAGGCTTGTTTGAAAGGCAAAGCCTTGGTTGAGCTTTGAGTTGATCTTTGGGAGCGAGGTAAGTGTCGTGGTTAACCTTGACTTGAGGGATTAGGCATTGTTTGCTATGTGCTACTTGTTTAAATGTTGGGTTCAACGTATATGTGAGGTGACGAGTACTTATGTGTTGTTGTTGGGTCAAAGCATATGGGTAGGACTCGTTTCTTGTCATTTATTTCTTTCTTTGAACATGATATCCATGCTTAGACTAGTTAATTACTAAATAGATCATTCTTTCCGCATTTATGGGCTATCTGTGATAATTAAATATTGTTTCTGAAGAAGAGATTGGTGTTGTGGAACCATTGTTGACATAAGACTTGATCTTGCTTATTCTATCTCCCTGTTGTTATATGTTCATTGTTACATGGTAAGGGAGAGTGTTAATGCACGAAGGGTGATGTCGTGTCGAATTTGAGTGTTAGCATGAAGGGTGATGCCGTGCCATATTTGAGAGTTAATGCACGACGGGTGATGCCGTGTCATATCTATTGTTCATGATGAAATTGAGAGTAAAAGCACGAAGGGTGATGTCGTGCCGTATTTATCACTTTATGGTGAGATTGAGAGAAAAAGCATGAAGGGTGATGTCGTGCCATTATTATTGTTTCATGGTGAGGCTGAGAGTAAAAGCACGAAGGGTGATGCCGTGCAGTTTTATTCATTATGTATGTTCATTTTGTTGGTTGAAGATTTATTGACTGTTTCGTATTATCATTCCCTGTTGTAGTTATCGTATCTTGTACCCTTTTCGCATGTCCCCTTCCAATTGTACTTGTTAATTTTTTATCTGTTGTTATTTTGTACGTATATTTCCATCTGTACAGGTTTATTTATGTGGGTGTCCTGTTATAGTCTCGTCACTACCTCGTCGAGGTTAGGTTCGACACTTACGAAGTACATTGGGTCGGTTGTACTTATACTACACTCTACACTTCTTGTGTAGATTTTGGTACTAGTCCCAGCTGTCCGTGAGGCGTACCAGCTCAGATTGGCATTTGGATACTCGAGGTAGATCTGTTGGCGTCTGCAGACCTTGAAGTCCCCTTCCATTTCCCCTATTTACTGTTCTTTTCATTCGAGACAGTTGTATTTATTTCAAACCCTATTTTGTAGAGATTCTAGAAGCTTGTGAACTTGTGACTCCAGATCCGGGTTGTACTTAGATATTATTAGTTTTATGTCATTTGTATTCCGTTTTAGTTTCTTTTCGGCTTAATTGGGTTTACTTAATTTAATTGATTAAAAATTTGCTTAAAGATCCTCTAACGTTGGCTTGCCTAGCAAGTGAAATGTTAGGTGTCATCACGGCCCCGAAGGTAGAAACTCCAGGTCGTGACAACCTGTAACATCTAAGTGCCTCCGAGGGTGACTGACATGAAATTCATGATACATATATATATATACACATATACTTTTAAAAACACACGCCTTTGTGTGCATCATCATCATATCGTACCCAGCCTCGAAAAGGACTCGCTAAAAATGTACCCGGCCATCATTAGGCTCGGTAGAATCGTACCTGACTAAGTGGAGCTCGGTGAAAGCTAATTGATCAGTGGTTGCACAATAGGTGTTGTACCCGGCCGACTATAGTGCATCTTGGTGGAGTAAATTCGGTATATATATATATATATATAATGCATATTGGACTCATGGAATCACATTCTGAACCTTTCGGAGTGACGTAAAGTCGGTAACCTCTGTATACGTTATTAGAGCTAACTCGTCATCATGAATTATATAAGAATGAGGAAATACCAACAACATTTGATTGCATAAGAATAGGAGAAGCAATATCAACTTCAATCATTCCGTAAGAAGGGAAACAATGTAAGTACTACTAGCTTCTAAGAGTGGAATATCTTTGCAAGCTCCTTCGATTACATTACGTACAATCAGAGTCGTCCAAAAGAAAGAAAGGATAGCCTCACATACCTTGTACTCCCTCTGTTCCAGTTTATGTGAACCTATTTCCTTTTTGCTCCGTTCCAAAAAGAACGACCCCTTTCTAAATTTGGAAATAATTTTGCTTAAACTTACAATTCTACCCTTAATGAGAAGCTTTTATAACCACACAAATACTCTGGGCCTCTTTTTGACTTGTTTAGGACCACAAATTCCAAAAGTCTTCATTTTTTCTAAAACTCTGTGCCCAGTCAAACAGGTTCACATAAATTGAAATGGAGGGAGTATATATTTCCAGGCCTTAAGTTATACAAATGTCACGGCTCCTTAATCTACAATAAGAGAAATGATACTATCGTTATTGTTTAAGCATCGTAACTATTATATATCGACCACAACCTATTTTACGATAAAACAGACAGCACCTCCCCTATATATGTGACTTCCCACAGATTAAAATAATCACCAAACAGCCCAAAACATCAACATTACTTATATTAATCCTCCCAACAGTCCAACACGCCTAGCACCTTAACGCTTATCGTCAATCACTTGTTTTTCATGTTTTCTTCTTCAATCAACATAATTAATACCTAGAAAAGCTTAACAACAGCAGACACAATATTATCAAATTATTTCTCATAATTTCCAGCCACCACAAACCATATACGTAGCCACAAAATAGTCCAACCAAAAATATAACCATGCTCCATGTTCTTTCAAGTGATATCTTATGGTTTTTCACTCAAACAATACAACCAACACAAGATTAACCTTAGGCACAATCAAGAAGCTGTTATACATACCTTGGAAAGAAGCTACAACTAGAAACCCCATCTCAACTTAGCTCACAATAGCCTTCAATTACACCACAACATCAGGGAAGCATTCTCTTGTAATCTTTAACACTTTTGATGATGATTTGAGTTGATTTCCCTTGAGTTTTGTTCTTGGACCTTAGAGATATGTTAGAGAGGGTTTTGGAGAACTTGTGGATGAATTTTGGGTTATAAATGACCAGAAGTGAGGCTTAAACATCTTTTAAAAGAAGTAAGGTCGGTGGTCGTCTCAAGTGGGTGCCAATGGGAGCTGTTTGTGCAGTCTCGCCAAACCGCGAATACCTCTCTATTTTGATGTTGTATCGACAAACGATTTGATGCGTTGGAAACTAGACTCTTGGACCTTAAATTTAATGGGTGGATCACTCCATAACTCCAAGTAAATTTGTAGAAAAGCTCAGTGACATTAGACCTAAAGTTCAGTAAAATTCATGAACGTAACTTGTGACGACTTTCATCGACTTTTGTTTCACAACTCACTTGACTTCAAAACGTAACACACGACTGTCGTGCGACTAAAATACCTCGCAAAATTACCTTCTTATTATATTAATCACCCTAGTCTCACCCCACACGTATGGGTTATAACATTTCCAATTTGTCGACTGTCGACGAAACTTATTTTCTTCGATTTGATTAGCTTCTTAACCTTCAAACCCTTATGATACTTCCTTAAAACTTGTTTTAACCCATGATTATCTTTGTAAAGGTCCTTCAAATCTCTGGCTCATATTGATTCACTTAAGGTGAATTCTAACATGAAAGTACGAGGTGCAACATCCTTCCCCCCATTGGAACATTCGTCCTCGAATGTAAAGGAGTCTTAGAGGAGAAACTAACCCATACAGATTTTACGAAAATTTTGATAGAGGCTCCTCTGCAAATAGAACTATTTCATACCTTGTGTCTAAATAATTCTGCTCCTAAAAATACTATAACGCTTCAATTCTAAATTTCATTTAATCATATAATAAGTGTTAATCAAAATCACATAACATGGGCTAAGAAAACACATGATCATGCTACAGCCGTTAAAAATCTTCTATCTGTAACAGCAGAGGGTTCTTAGAATTTATTTCTTCTTTGGCTTCCCACATCTTTCCTTAGACGTTCTTATTCCTCCATTGTATCTTTATGGAAGTTACTTTCTTGGTCCCTAACTTGTGGACGTGATGATCTAAAATAGCAACTAGAACCTCTTCGTAAGATAGATTCTCTATAATCTGAACCACATGTGCTTCTGCAGCATAGATTCTTGATTTATTTATAGCTACTAGAATCTTCTCATAAGATTGATCATTTATTACTTGTATATCATTTAATGTATTTCTTCAATATTAAAACATGATAATCGGATGAACGGATCCTAATTCTGTGGGGAAATTTAATCTAGTCCCTTCTCTAGGTAGTTTGGAGTGGCTTTATATATATATCTTTATTAGCTTGTCCCATTATGTTATTATGCTCTTCGTGAGCAAAATTTTCAAGAAGACCTCATTGTTAACTCGAGATTTCCTTAAGTCTCGTCGTCGTGTGTTGGGGTTCGATCTATGACGCTTCTAAGCATAAACACTCTTGAATGAGGCAGACTCTTCTATAACTTAATACATTAATTCATTATCCCATATTTTCGTAAAATTTGGTATCTTAGCTTGTAACATGTCTTTGAGCATCTGAATTGTGCGCTTTATTTGCTAGAATTATCTTATGTTCCCAAGTTTCTTGAGAGGACTTTCAGAAGTTAACTGAAATTAAGCACCTTTATTAACCGTAATCAAGGCAAAAATATTATGTACCCAATTCACCTTTTGCATCCTTCCATTTTACATAACCTTTAGTAATTTGTCTAGTAAAAGTAAACTCATTTTTGTCAAACTAACCATGGTCGTCCATGTGAATCAAACTTGCTATATTTGTAATGAATCTTATGCCAATAATTTTTCATTTCCATATTGGGTTACTTTACTCATGCCAATCCACTGAGTTCCTGATATTTTATTTTGTCAAATTAGCAATTGGAATATTAAGCTACGAACCCAACAATGGTTTTCTTCATGTCGTCCTACCAATGTGATCATTTGACATCATAGTATATCTTCAATGTTCCGAGATGGATTGAATAGCCTGAATAATGAACCTCTGTCCTAATACACAGTCGGCCATGATATTTCAAGATCCCTCCTTCAATAGACTCAAAAGTTGTAGATTCGTCTTGACGAATATCCCTTTTAGCTTTCCCTCAAACGGAAATCTTCCTTATTTATAAGAGATGACTCTGCCATATTCCAGGTCACTATACCTTTATTACTGAGTCTGCCAAGCGTATTCCGAACCTGTTAATTGATGAAGACCTCTAGTCAACCCTTTTTCCTTTTGGGATTGCTCATTTATCAAACCACCCGTGACTTACGACTAAATACATCTGTTACAATATTGATTCCACTCTTTTTATTCTAGTTCTAAGCATCTTATATGAAACATGTATACCGTTATGGTTCTCCATTTCTCCTTATTTTTACCACTACCCCTAGTTGTCAATGGCTTCTTATTTGGCTGATATTATGATATTCCTTATTTGTAAATCTAATCCAATTGCCACACATTCTGAATCCCTTGTGCATATAGTTCTGCACCTCATCTATTTATTTCCATCTTCTTTTTATCATATTCATTTGACATATTTCTTCGTTGGTTAGGTTCTGATCTATAGAAGAAACTGACGTTGTGAAATAACTTACCTCCATACTGCTTCTTTCTACTTCGTCCTTTTCTTATTGTCTATCCTAAGTCTTATCCTTGATGTCAACTTTATTGTTTCCACTTTGATGGTTTCTCTTCTTTAGGGTTTTCCTTGAATTATCGTACTAACTCCCTTGTTCTTGCTGTCATCTCGACTATCCCTCACGGTTGCACAATATAGATATTACCATGGTCGATCTTTAATTTCAAGAGTCATCGTAGTCGGATCACTTTTTAACTCCTTATGATTGTTCTTCTTTCTCCTTTCAATCTCAACAATTTCATTTGGAGTTATATCTACCAACTTTAACATATTCTTCAGGTAAACATTTCCATGTATAAAGTGTTTGACTACATTTGTCATCAATTTATAAACCAATATCATCTCTATTCCACATTGTTTGTTCCTGTGCGTTACTTTAAAGTTACTTATACTCCTTTTTGTCCCAATCCTCCCATCTTTTCGTTGTTAAACAAACGTGCTTTTGACTTAGTGCTTCACCACCTCATTTCTCCCCTTAGAGAAATTGTTCAATGTTTCACGCTTGAAGTACTACTCGTCTTTCTGCCTTTTGTAGGTCCGTATTCCTGGTAGCTTACGATTGATATATGGGTAACCTTTCTTCCTCTGAGACAATTTATAGGGGTCCATATACGTAGCGAGTCATATGTTCTTGTTGTAATTCCTTCTTTCAATGAGTTTAACTTTAATTCACGTTGCTTGCCAAGGATATCTTTTTAAATTTCTTTTAGGGTTCTTCTCCCAATAATCTTCTTCCTCCTTCTGCTTATTCACTTTTTCTATCACTACAATGCTAGCTAGCGTGAGAGTCCTCAGAATCTCTAATCGGTACCTTAGTTCTAGTTCATCCTGAGTCATCACAGCGGCACCTCGCATCTGTATGGTTAAATTGATCTTCCGATAAAACCCATTTAAATTACTAATCCACTTTTAATGAAAATGGGGGCCATACTGCTCTATAACCTTAGAGCTCACTTGCCTATGAAACTTATTGTACTTCCATACTTTAATTACGTCCCTTCATAGTCTTCCCTATTCACTCATATTGATTGTGATTTGGTTTCATAAAAACCTTTCACAACATTCCACTTCTCGTCTCCTTCGAAGTAATTTCAACAAAACTTCCTTGATTCTCGACTTCCCGTACTCTAATTCTTTAGTCGTTTCATATTACTTTACTTATATGATAACCCCATAAGCTGTAGAACCTCCTCGATGATATATTTCACATGATGCGCTTACTGTCTATCTTTACTACATTTGCATATAAACCAATTTATCCATAAGGGTCAGAAACTATCTATATGAGCTTCCCTGCACTGTCGAGTAACATTCTACTAGTCAACATGAACATTTTAGAATAAAATTGGGCCATGTATTTGTACTCAGAAAGTAATCTCCAGAGCAGCACTCCATCTCCACTCATATCTTGGTCTTTATGCTTAAGCGTTGGACATGCATGTATCTTTTGGATCTTACTTCCACACCAAAAGCAAACACCCATTCTTACACGACATTAGTCGGCATGCGCCCGACAGTGCCGATGACACAATAGTCGGGGTAACTCTACTCCAGTGTTTTAAAAGGCATTTTCGGGGCGAGGCGCACCAAAAACGCCCCGGGGCGATGGTGTGGGGCGAAAGTCTTAAGAGGCATACGCCCAGCAATTCAGGGCATACGCCCGGGCGTTTGAGGTGAGTGTTTTTAGTGAGGCGTAAGCCCCAGAGATGTTTTCAAATTAAAATAAAATTTATTAAATAAGTCCTTCATATAATACACAAATGTTCAAAATTCAGCTTGGTAATTACTCAAAAGTTTTAAAAAAGAACTAAAATGTATTAAATTTAAAAGTCAAGACCTTTTTTATTGATTGAAGTCCCAATTCATGGTCTTTTTTACTAATTCTTTATCTTGTCCGCTAGTCTGCTAATATCTCCCAAAAGCAACGAATATTCAATTTTTTTACAAATACAAAGAGAACTTCATTCTTCTTCGTAGCAACAAGTTCAAAGTTCAAATTGAAACTTAATTATCATTTTTGTTCCTCCTTGTAGAAAACTTTATTATTTTCGACTCAAGTTACTTGAGCTTCTAAGTAGCATATAATAGATTATTTTGACTAGTTTTTTTGTGGGGATGAAGCACATCTATATATATATATACATTTTACATATTTATAGTTTTCTTCATTTTTTATGCAATTTTACTTGTTTATAAATATTTACTGTAATTATACTATTTTATAAAATATTAAAAATTAAATACCTATGGGGCTTGCGCCCCACGCCTCGGGGCTTACGCCTCGCTGAGGCATATGTAAAACGCTTCGTCTTACGCCCATGCCTTTTAAAATACTGCTCTACTCTACCTATACTAACCTAGTCTGCTGCAACCTACCACCACCCGATAATCCTCTATAATCATCAACTGGCCTGGCCCTCTTAGTCCATACCATAGCTTCACCAGAATCGTCTCTTGAAAATACAGACGGTTCTCGCTCTTTGAACTCCTTAGGTTGTGAATTTCCTGACCCTTCAAGGGCTTTATTACTATCAAGGGCCCTCGGATGACGCCAATCCTAAGAGATTACCAACTGCGTCAATACCTGTATTGCATTTCTGACATGTCAATCAAACGACCGGTGGTGGAACTCGCAAAGCTAATGATGTTGGAGCCTCCAGCAGCTCCTCTAGTACTAGTTGAACCGGGGCTATCTGAAGGAGTGACTCACCATGCTCCTTAGACAGATCTGTCTCAATAGAGGGTGTACGTCTCATGCCCTCTCCCAATCCTTCCATAACACACCGACTAGCTTCAGCTCTTCTGAATAATGACATCTTTGTACAACCTACATCACGCATACGTTAGACTCCATTCCCTATAACTTTGCTCTTTCGCACAATCTAGAACATGAAAGGAAGGTAAGCATCCTAAATGTCCCGCATCCTTTTGTTTATAAGTGTGGAGTGCAACACATCCATAAGCAGGACTCTACTAGACACGGTTTGTAGACATCCCTAGGACAGAACTTCTCAGATACCAAGTTTGTCAGGACCCAAATCGGAGGGCCACAATGGGCACTCGGGCCTTACTTGGCGAGCACCAATGTAATGTATCCTTAACCATACAATCATGCGTAAATGGGCCAGAAGGGTTGTCATGAGATAACCATAATAAAACATAAGGTAATACTCAACATAGGACAACACCAAAATGATATACATGAGATACACGGGCCTACAAGGCCGAATAAAATATCTATACACATGATATCTGTCTACAAGCCTCTAAGGAGTACATAAACAACATAAGGTCAGGACATGGCCCCGCCATAACCATAAAACATAAGTATACTGACTCGAAAGACAACTCTGAGACAAATGGAGTGCAACACCACTTCCAACTAAACTGGTAGCCTATTGGGAGGACCATCAACCTGTCTATCCGGACATGCAGCATGACATGCAGCATCCATAAAAAAAATAGATGTCAGTACCAATAAAGTATTGAGTATATAAGGTAGAAAAGTATAAATAAGAACAGTAATGTAAAGAGATATAAAGAAGATACAACATGTAACACATGAGTGCCTCTGAGGGTGACTGACATGAAATGCATAATAAATATATATATATATATATACACACACATATATATATATATATATACACACACATATATATATATATATATATATATACACACATATACTTTTAAACACATACGCCTCTGTGGGCATCAACATAATCATATCGTACCCAGCCTCAAAGAGGACTCGGTAAAAACATACTCGGCCATCATAAGGCTCGATAGAATCGTACCCGGCCACGTGGAGCTCGGTAAAACCCAACTGATCAGTGGTTGCATAATAGGCTTCATACCCGGTCGACTATAATACGCCTCGGTAGAGTAAAAT
>AWOL01S0068900.1:75097-108711 GCA_000715115.1 Nicotiana otophora
TATATATATATATAATGCACGTTGGACTCATGGAATCACATTTTGAACCTGTCGGAGTGACGTAAGGTCGGTAACCTATATATACATTATTAGAGATAACTCGTCATTATGAATCTTATAAGAATCAAGAAATACCAACAACATTTGATAACATAAGAATAAGAGAAGAAACATCAACATCAATCATTTCATAAAAAGGGAAACAATGTAAGTACTACTAGCTTCTAAGAGCGGAGTATCTTTGGAAGCTTGTTTGTTTACATTACGTTCAATCGGAGTCATGAAAAAGAAAGAAAGGGATAGCCTCAAATACCTTGTATATATTTTCCAACCTTAAGCTATCCAAGTGTCATGGCTCCCTAGTCTACAATAAGAGAAATGATACTATCATTATCGTTTAAGCGTCGTAATTATTATATATTGACCACAACCAATTTTACGATAAAACAGGCAGTACCTCCTTATATATATATATATGACTTCCCACAGGTTACAACAATCACCAAATAGCCCAAACAATACCAACTATACTCATATTAAGCCTCCCAAACAGTCCCACATGCCTAGCACATTAACTCTTATCCTTAGTCACTTATTTTTCATGTTTTCTTCTTCAATCAACTTAATTAACATCTAGAAAGGCTTAACAACAGTAGCCACAACATTATCAAATTATTTCTCAAATTAACCTTAGGCACAATAAAGAAGATGTTATACATACCTTGGAAAGCAGCTACAACTCGAAATGCCATCTCAACTTAGCTCACAATATCCCTACATCACACCACAACATCATGGAAGCATTCTCGTGTAGTCTTTAACACTTTTGATGATGATTTGAGTTAATGTACCTTGAGTTTGGTTCTTGGACCTTGGAGATATGTTAAAGAGGGTTTTGGAGAGCTTGTGGACGAATTTTGGATGAGAAATCACCAAAGTGAGGCTGCAACATCTTTTAAAATAAGTAAGGTCGGTGGCCGTCTCAAGTGGGTCCCAGCAGGAGCTGCTTATGAAGTCTCGCAAAAACACTAATATCTCTCTATTCTTATGTCATATCGATGAACGGTTTAATGTGTTGGAAACTAGACTCGAAGAAATTCAATTTGATGGGTGGATCACTCCATAAATCCAAGTACATTGGGAGAAAAGCTCAGTGACATTAGACCTAAATTTCAGTTAAATTTATGAACGTAACTTGTGACGGCTTTCGTCGACTTTTGTTTCACAACTCACTTGACTTCAAAACATAACACACGACTATCGTACAACTAAAAAACCTCATAGAATTACCCTATTATCATCTTAAGAGCACTATTCTCACCCCACAAGTACTGGTTATAACATTCCCAACTTGCTGACTTTCGACAAAACTTATTTTCTTTGATTCGGTTAGCTTCTTAGCCTTCCAACATTTACTATACATCCTTAAAACTTATTTTAACCCATCTTATATTTGTAAAGGTCCATCACCTCTTCGGCTCATATTGATTGACTTAAGATGAATTCTAACATGAAAGTACGAGGTGTGACAGAGAATTACTCAGAAATTTTGTGGACCGTTTCCTGCGAAAACGAATGTTGCTATCTCTCGTAACTAATAATTGGACAGCAATAGCTTTTGCAAGAAACTTGAATGAATGAAGTTCTGAAGATGTGAGAAGGTTGAAGGAATGTTTATGAGAATTTCCACCAACCACTTGGAATGATGTCTACAATAGGTACAGCATGAAGCTTCGAATAGAGGAAGACACAGTGGCCCAGCTAAAGGTGGAAGATAGATTCGGGCCTAGAAGTTCGTAGTCAGAGCAACAAAATGCAAAATATTGGTACGAACCTTATATGGGACCTTGGAAGCATAATCACAAATCGTAACCGACACGATCTGACCAAACATCAAGGCAGTGGGAGGTAAGTTCTTCTTCACAGGCTAAAATGGAATGGGAAGTAACTAGATATAAGGACCATAGTCCCAGAATAAAATTAGCAGATTACAATTTTAATGTAAGTACTTCTGAATTAGTAGAAATATTAAGAAGCATGGGAGATAAGTTATGGTGGCTAAAAGAGATGAGGTCAGACCCAAGTAAAAGAAGTCAGGTGTTTTGGTGTGAATTCCACAATGATCATGGGTGTAACGACCCGACCGGTCATTCTGAGTATTGTAGTATCGTTCCACCATTTATTAATTATTCAATTTTCATTTGTGGTTATGTGACTTGTCGGGGTAGCTGGTTTTGTTCCGGGGATGTTTCGGAGTGAATGGGGGCACTTAGTCCCAAGGTTGGAAGCTTAAGTCGAAAGAGTTTGGATGTGATTCGAGGCTATGAAGGCGCAGATGGGGAGTTTGGATGGGCTTGGAAGGGGCCGCAGATGCAAGGCACTTTCCACATCTGCGAGCCCGCAGGTGCAAAGAGGTTGCCGTAGAAGCAGAGTTTGGGCAGGAGAGTTAGAGTCGCAGAAGCGGAGAGGTTCCGCAGGTGCAATCCTGCAGATGTGGAGTTTGGACCACAAATGCGGTAGGGCGGAGTTCAAATGGGTTCCGCAGAAGTGAAAGGCGGATCTCATATGCGAAATGCCTGCCAGTGTCTTAACTTTCTAAGGGTTTCGAGTTTCTCTCATTTTTGGACTTGTGGAACTCGGCTAGAGGCGATTTTTGAGAGGGATTTCACTATAAAATAGGAGATAAGTGACCTTTGATCACTTTTGTCCACAAATATTGAATACCTATTGAGTTTTACACCTAGATTAGGTGTGTTTGAGGTGAAATTGGGAGATATTTGGTCAAGGTATTGGAGAGTAAGACTTGGGGATCTGATGGTATAAATCCCTGGAAAATGTGTTATGTGGATTGTATTGGGGTGACGCATATGCTAGGTGATGGGTGTGTGGGCATGCACTATGGTAATCATGATACGGGTGGATTCTTATACTATGTTGATATCAAGCCTTGTATTATCCGTGTAATTCCTACGTGTTAGAGTAATTGAGCTATAATTCATGCTAGAAATCACGTTTAGGCTATATGCTTATTTGATTGAGACCTCCTAAGGTTATTTCTGTTGCTTTGAGATATCAGCTTTAACTGCAATTATGTACTCTGTCATGATCCTTCATTTACATATCATATCTCAGTCTCTGTTGTCATTTATTGTTATATCACATGTTATTATTGTTTGGGCTGAGTAGTATGAGGTTATGAGCCTTGAAAATTGAGAGATTGATGACTGAGGTGGGCCTGAGAGTTGGGTTGTGAGTGTTGTTGTGGATCGGGTTGCACGTCACAGTGGGCCTTATTGGCTTATTTATTATAGTAGATCGGGATGCACGCTGCAACAGGCTTTATAGACTTTATATTAGTGCTTGGGCAGGATCCTCCCCTCCGGAATCTGATATACCAGCAGTGAGCGCAGGCACTGTGATATATATACATATGCTTTGGGGAAGGGCATTGATGCCAGATGCCTATACAGTGTTGAGTGATTGTGTGTGTGATGAGTGGGCAGATAAGATAGATAGATTGAGCACTCTGAGAGTGTAATACACAGGAACATCACCGTGTTACATTACTTTTGGCATGCATATTTGACCTGTAGGCATAGAGATGTACCATTCCTCATGCTTGATATACTTGACATGTTCTTATCATTGTTGGTCTTTAATTATGAACTTGAAAGCATGTCTAAATTTCTATACCATGAACGAGCGGAATATAGAAGTTTCTCTAAGTTATTACTGTCAATCTCATTGTTACATCTATGTTGTCATTATATTGGTTTAGACTGTAACCTTCTAAGCTCCTCACTGCTTTCTGCCTAAGGTTTGTCCGGTTACTTATTATTGAGTACATTGGGTCGGTTGTACTCATACTACACTCTGCACTTCGTGTGCAAATCCAGATACATCTGGACGCGGTGCTTGCTAGTTCGTTGCCAGTACTTTCTTGGAGACTTCAATGTAGATGCTCTGACGTCCACAGATCTTGACTCTCTTTCATTTTATTTTCTTCAGCACGGTTCTATTATTCAGACAGTTGTAATAGAGTTTTGGTTTATGTTGATACTTAGTAGTGCTCGTGTACTTGTTGACACCAGATTTTGGGTTGGTTGTAGTAGAATTTTGACTTTATTATTAGATATTTATTTATGGCATTCTCCTGTTGTTGAGTTATTAGACCATGTTATTTCATTTTCTTTGATAACTATGTGATTATTGGCTTACCTAGCGGGTTGGGTTAGGTGCCATTACGACTTATGAATTTTAGGTCGTGACAAGTTGGTATCAGAGAACTAGGTTTCTTAGGTCTCACGAGTCATGAGCAGGTTTAGTAGAGTCTTGCGAATTAGTACGGAGACGTCTATACTTATCTTCGAGAGGCTACCAAACCTTTAGGAAACTTCACTTTCTTGTATTCTTGTCATGTGGATGTGTTAATTCTGAAATCTGAACTTCTATTCTTATATTCTCTCACATTATGGTGAGGACACGTGCAAACAGATCAGGAGGATGGCCACCAGTACCACCAGCTAGGGCCGCGAGAGGCCGGGGCTGCTGTAGAGGTTGAGGTGCGGCTCGTACTATAACTAGAGCAGCACCTGTGGAGCCACCAGTTGCTCCTACTGAGGAGCAGATACCAGATGTTGTTGAGCTGGTGGGACCGGCTCGGGCACCAACTGTGTGGATTGTGATTCCAGGCCTTCAGGAGTCTTTGGCACATATCTTGACTTTATGCACGAGCCTTGCTCAGGAGGTTTTTGTTACGGCTGCACCAGCCACTTCTCAGGCCGGGTGAGGTGCTCAGACTCCCGTCGCTCATTCTCCAGAGTAGCTAGATCAGGGACTCCAGCACCAGGGGTACTACCAGCTCGGCCGGTTGCTGCTACTCGGGCCCAAGTTGGTCCACCCATGAGTGATGAGGAGTAGAAGAGACTAGAGCGGTTTGGGAGGCTTAACCCTCCAGAGTTTAGTGGGGCAAAGTCAGAGGATGCTCAGGATTTTATAGACAAGTGCCAACGGATCCTTTGCACAGCGGGTATTTTGTAGACCAGTGGACTTTTATTTACTACTTTTCAGCTGACAGGGGCAGCCTATAGATGGCGGGAGGCCTATGAGTTGAGCACGCCAGCCGACACTGCACCACTTACTTGGAATGAGTTCTCAGTTCTCTTCTTAGAGAAATTTGTTTCACAGACTCGCACAGAGGAGTTGCATAGGCGGTTTGAGCAGCTATGCTAGGAGGGTATGTCAGTGACTCGGTATGAGATGAGATTTTTAGAGTTGGCTCATCATGCAATATGGTTGGTTCCCAATGAGAGGGAGAGTATTAGGAGGTTCATTGATGCCCTCAACCATGGATTACGCTTCGTTATGGCTCGAGAGATTTGACGAGGTGGTTGATATTGCTAGACACCTAGAGTTGATTTACAGTCAGAAGCGTGAAGAGAGGGAGGCCAAGAGGCATCGTAGTTTAGGCAGTTTTAGCAGTGCCTCATCTGGAGGGCAGTCATATCACAGCAGGGGTCGTCCATATAGGCCCGCTCAGGTAACACATTCGGTTCATCGTGGTGCATCAGCTAGTCATGGTTCATATAGTGCTCGTCTGGGTCAGTCTCTTTCAGTGCCCTCCTAGATCAGAGTTCATTTCACGTTCCATCAGTTCAGGGTTCGTCAGTGCCTGGTTCTTCTAGTGGCTATTCAGGTTCTCGGGGTCCGGTTAAGTCCCCGCCGCCATTTGTAGATCGAGGTTTCTATAAGTGTGGAGAGTTGGGGAATGTGAGGAGGTATTGTCCATGCCTTATGGGAGGTCCAATTCAAAAGAGAGGTCAGGGTATGACTTCCACACCAGTTACTTCACCACCCGCTCAGCCAGCTCGGGGTGGGACTCAGGTAGTTTGAGGTCACCCTAGAGGGAGAGGTCGATCAGTTGGTGGTCAGGTGAGATTCTATGCTTTCCCTACCAGGCCAGAGGAAGTTGCTTCAGACTCAGTGATCACAGGTTTGTTTCAGTGTACAACAGGGATGCTTCCATATTATTTTACCCTGGTTCCACTTATTCATATGTATCCTCATACTTTGCTCGCTATTTGGATATGCCCCATGATTCCTTAGTTATGTTTGTTCATGTATCTATACCGGTAGGTGATTCTATTATTGTAGATCGTGTGTATCGATCGTGTGTGGTGACTATTGGGGGGGTTTGGAGACGAGAGTTGATATTTTACTTCTTAGCAAGGTTGATTTTAACGTGATTTTAAGCATGGATTAGTTGTCACCATATCACGCTATTCTGGATTGTCATGCCAAGACTGTGACATTGGTGATGTCGGGATTGCCTAGGGTTGAGTGGAGAGGTTCCCTGGAATATGTTCCCAGTAGAGTGATTTCATACTTGAAGGCTCAATACGGATGGTTGAGAAGGGATGTTTGGCATATTTGGCTTTTGTGACGGATGTTAGTGCGGATAGTCCTACCATAGATTCTATTCCGGTAGCGCAAGACTTTTTGAATGTGTTTCTTGCTGACCTACCGGGCATGCCACCCGATAGGGACATTGATTTTGGTATTGACTTGGTGTCGGGCACTCAGCCCATCTCTATTCCTCTGTATCATATGGAACCATCAAAGTTGAAGGAATTGAAATAACAGCTTCATGAGCTACTTGATAAGGGATTCAATAGGCCTAGTGTGTCATTTTAGGGTGCACCGGTTCTGTTTGTGAAGAAGAAGGATCATACTATAAGGATGTGCATCGACTACAGGCAGTTGAAAAAAGTTACAATTAAGAACAAGTACCCGCTACCACGCATTGATGACTTATTTGACCAACTTTAGGGTGCTAGAGTATTCTCTTAGATTGATTTAAGGTCTGGGTATCACCAGTTGAAGATTGGGGATTCTGATATTCTTAAGATGGCATTCAGGACCCGCTATGGTCACTACGAGTTTCTTATGATGTCTTTTGGGCTGACTAATGCCCCAATAGCATTTATGCATCTAATGAATAGTATATTCCAGTCATATCTTAATTCTTTTGTCACAGTATTCATTGATGATATACTGGTGTACTCACGCAGCCAGGCGGATCATGAGCAGCATTTGAGGATTGTACTCCAGACATTGAGGGAGAGGAAGCTTTATGCTAAATTCTCCAAGTGTGAGTTTTGGCTTGATTCTGTGGCGTTCTTGGGGCACGTGGTGTCCAATGAGGGTATCAAGGTAGATCCGAAGAAGATTAAGGCAGTTCAGAGTTGGCCCAGATCGTCTTCAACTACTGAGATCTAGAGTTTTCTTGGTTTGGCGGGATATTATCAATGTTTTGTGGATGGTTTCTCGTCTATTGCAGCACCTTTGACTAGATTGATCCAGAAGGGTGCCCAATTTTGGTGGTCTGATGAGTGTGAGAAGAGATTTCAAAAGCTCAAGACTACCTTGACCACAACTCCAGTTCTAGTTTTGCCTTCAGCATCGGGTTCATATATAGTGTATTATGAGGCTTCTCATATTGGTATTGGGTGTGTCTTGATGCAGGAGGGTAGGGTGATTGCTTATGCTTCATTCCAGTTGAATCCCCATGAGAAATTCAACCCAGTTCATGATTTGAAGTTGGCAGCCATTGTTCATGCATTGAAGATTTGGAGGCATTATCTCTACGGCATGTCTTGAGAGGTATTTACAGATCATCGGAGTCTACAACACTTGTTTAAGTAGAAGGATCGAAATTTGAGGCAGTGGAGATGGTTAGAGCTGTTAAAAGACTATGACATCACCATTTTGTATAATCCCGGAAAGGCCAATGTGGTGGTCGATGCTTTGAGTAGAAAGGTTATGAGTATGGGTTGCTTTGTATATATTCCAGTTGGTGAGAGATTGCTAGCACTAGATGTTCAGGCTATGGCCAATCAGTTCGTGAATTTAAATGTTTCGGAGCCTAGTAGGGTTCTAGCTTGCATGGTTTCTTGGCCTTCCTTGTATGAGTGCATCAGAGAGCGTTAGTATGATAACCCCCATTTTCTTATCCTTAAGGACACAGTGTAGCACGATGATGCCAAGGAGGTTTCTGTTAAGGATGATGGGGTGTTGCGGATGCAGGGTCGAATTTGTGTGCCTAATGTGGATGGGTTGCATGAGTTGATTCTTGATGAGGCCCACAGTTCGCGGTATTCCATTCATCCGGGTGCCGAGAAGATGTATCAGGACTTGAGGAAGCACTATTAGTGGATAAGAATGAAGAAAGATATAGTGGAGTATGTGGCTTGGTGCTTGAACTGTCAGCAGGTGAAGTACGAGCAACAGAAGCCAGGCAGTTTGCTTCAGAGACTTGAGATTCCTGAGTGGAAATAGGAGCGTGTTACCATGGACATCGTTGTTGGGATCCCACGGACGTGAAGAAATTTGATGCAGTTTGGGTGATTGTGGATCGGCTAACTAAGTATGTACATTTCATTCTGATCGTGACTACCTATTCTTAGGAGTGGTTGGCTGAGATCTATATCTGTGTAATTGTTTGTCTTCACGGTGTACCGGTGTCCATTATTTCTGATCGGGGCACACAGTTCACATCTTAGTTTTGGAGAGCAGTGCAGCGAGAGTTGAGCACACGGGTTGAGTTGAGTACAGCATTCCATCCCTAGATGGACGGATAGTCTGAGAGCACCATTCAGATGTAGTAAGCAGTAGCATCAGCAGTAGTAATAGTAGCAGTAGCAGCAGCAATAGCGGTAGCAATAGCAATAGCAGTAGCAGCATCAGTAGCAGTAGTAGTAGTAGCAGCTGCAGTAGCAGTAGCAGTAGCAATAGCAGTAGCAGTAGTAGTAGCAGCAGTAGCAGCAGTAGTGCGAGCCCGCAGGTACGAAGAGGTTGCCACAGAAGCGGATTTTGGGCAGAAGAGTTGGAGCCGCAGAAGTAGAGAGGTCCCGCAGGTGCGATCCCGCAGGTGCGGGCTTTGGAATGCAGATGCGGTGGGGCGGAGTTTAAGTGAGTTTCACAAATGCAAAAATTTGATCGCATAAGCGGTTCCACAAAAGCGAAAGGTGGATCGCAGATGCGAAATGCCTGGCAGTGTCTTAAATTTCAAAGGGTTTCAAGTTTCTCTCATTTTTGGACTTGTGGAGCTTGGCTAGGGGCAAGTTTTGAGAGAGATTTCACTATAATTCAAGAGGTAAGTGACTTTTGATCACTTTTTTCCATAAATATTAAATATCCATTGATTTTTACACCTAGATTAGATGTGTTTGAGGTGCAATTTGGGGATTTTTAGACTAGGTATTGGAGAGTAGGACTTGGGGATTTGAAGCTCAATTTGTGGTTAGAATTGAATGATTTTGGTTTGGTTGGACTTGTACTTGAATGGGCGTTCGAATTTTGTGAATTGTTTAGGGTCCGAGGTGCTGGCCCCAGGTTGACTTTTGGGTTGACATTTTGATTTTGGTTAAAGATCTTAGCTTTATCGTATGGAATTGATTCCTATAGCTTGTATTGATTATATTAAGTTGTTTGTGACTAGATTCGAGTCGTTCAGAGGCCGATTCGCGAGGCAAGGACTTGTTGGAGTGGTGAGCTGTGCACTTTGAGGTAAATAACACTTCTAAACTTAGAACTGATAGTATAAATCCCTGGAAAATATGTTATGTGGTTTGTGTTGGGGTGACACACATGTTAGGTGATGGGCGTGTGGGCGTACACCGTGGTAATCATGATTCGGGTGGATTCTTATATTGTGTTGATATCAAGCCTTATATTATCTATGTAATTCCTACGTGTTAGAGTAATTGAGCTGTGATTCATGCTAGAAATCATGTTTAGGCTATATGCTTATTTGATTGAGACCTACTAAGGTTATTTCTATTGTTTTGATATATCTGTTTTAACTATAATTATGTACTCCGCCATGATCCTTCATTTGCATATCATATCTCAGTCTCTGTTATCATTTACTGTTATACCACATGTTATTATTGTTTGGTCTAAGTAGTACGAGGTTGGGAGCCTTGAACTTGAGAGATTGATGATTGAGGTAGGCTTGAGAGCCGGGATGTGAGTTTTTTTGTGGATCGGGCTGCAGGCACAACATGCCTTATTGGCTTATTTATTATTGTCTATCGGGCTGCACGCCGCAGCAGGCCTTATAAGTTTTATATTAGCGCTTGGGCAGGATCCGCCCCTCCGGAGTCTAACATACCAACAGTGAGGGCAGGCACTGTGATATATATACATGTGCTTTGATGAGGGGCATTGATGCCATGCACCTGTACAGTGCTGAGTGATTATGCGTGTGATGAGTTGGCAAATGAGATAGAAAAATTGAGCACTCTGAGAGTGTGAGTACATGGGAATATCATCGTGTTACCTTACTTTTGACATGCATATTTGACCTATAGGCATAGAGATGTACCATTTCTCATGCTAGTTATACTTGACATGTTCTTATCAGTGTTGGTCTTTAATTGTGAACTTAAAAGCATTTTTAAATTTATGTACCATGAATGAGAGATATATGGAAATTTCTCTGAGTTATTACTGTCATTCTCATCGTTATATTTGTGTTGTCATTATAATTGTTTTGATTGTATCCTTCTAAGCTCGTCACTGCTTTCAGCTCAAAATTAGTATTATTACTTATTGAGTACATTGGGTTGGTTGTACTCATACAATACTCTGCACTTCGTATGCAGATCCAGGTATATCTGGACGCGGTGATTGCTAGTTCTTTGCCAGTACTTGCTTGGAGACTTCAAGGTAGCTGCTATAACGTCTGCAAACCTTGATTCTCTTTCTTTTTATTTTCTTCAGCACTGTTCTATTATTCAGACAGTTGTACTAGAGTTTTGGTTTATGTTGATACTTAGTAGTGCTCGTGTACTCGTTGACACCAGATTTTGGGTTGGTTATAGTAGCATTTTGACTTTATTCTCAGATATTGTTTTATGGTATTATCCCGTTGTTGAGTTATTAGACCATGTTATTTAATTTTCTTTGATAATCATGTGATTGTTGGCTTACCTAGCAGATTGGGTTAGGTTCTATCACGACTTATGGATTTTGGTTCGTGACATTGGGCATAGAACAACGGATTGCAGGCTTCTACAAGGAGAAGTTGATTACTTATTGAAGAAAGGTTACCTTATTAATTTATTTTGTAAGAAAGGTAAACATATTTACATGAAGATTAGAGTGGAACCACTGAAGCCTCCTTTAACCAAAAGGACAGTGAACGTCGTAACCGGAGGTGAAGACGTTAATGGGGTAACATACACGGTGGAAAAGAGAATAGCTAAAATATCTGTGATGCATAAAAAATGCATTTGACAAATCCTGGAGGGGAGATCATAACATTTGATGATGAAGACGCATATGGCTTGTTCATACCCCATAATGATATTGTGGTGATTTCTCTACTTGTTCATGAGACTAATATGAAACGAGTTTTGATTGATCTAGGTAGCTCAATAAACATTATACTTCTATGAGTGGTTGAAATGCAAGCAAAAGATCGGATAATATCCAAAGCTCGATCTTTGTCTAAGTTCGAGAATTTAAGTATAATAACCAAAGGAGAAATTACGTTATCAAATTTCGCAGATGGAGTGGTGAAAAACACTAGGTTTCAAGGGGTGGAATCCGACATGGCTTATAATATAATTTTAGGAAGACTATAGATTCATGAAATGGATGCAGTACCCTCAACGTTGCATCAAGTTATTAAATTCCCATCACGGTGAGGAATTCGACAGATTAGGGGAGATCAACGAGCAGAACAAGAAATAAATATGGTGGCTGATGCAAGTGGAACAACCAAGGATAGAGAAGAAAAATAGCAATTACAGTGCCAAGCTGAGGAAACTACTAAGCCCACAGCAATTGCAGTATCAGACACGGGTATTGAAGCTAATATAGACGGAAGGCCTGATGTAATCTAGAAACTAGAGGAAAATGATACAATCAAAATAACATTGGAGGAGCCCGAAGCTATAATCCTATTCATCCACTAGCCTGATAGAAAAGCTTATGTTGGAACATAGCTCGGAGCTAAAACGTAAGTTAATTAAATTTTTACAAAGTAACTCTGACTTTTTTGCTTAGTTGCATTCAGACATTACAGGTATACTACCGGAAGTAATGACTCTCTAACTTAATGAAGACCCATTACACCCCCCGATAAAGCAAAAGAAGAGGAAACAAGGTGCTTTAAAAAACTAGGTAATATAAGAAGAGGTAAGTACACTCTTGAAAATTGGTTCCATTCATGAGGTAAAATATCATGACTGGCTAGCAAATAATGTCGCAGTTCCAACAAGGAATGGTAAATGGCTAGTATGTAAACTATACAGATTTGAACAAAGCATGTCCTAAAGATTCGTTTCATTTATCGCATATAAATAAATTAGTTAATTCTACTATTGGCCCTGAGCTTTTTAAGTTTTCTAGATGTTCATTCTGGATATAATAAATTTAAATGGATCCCGAAGATGAGGAAAATTCTTCTTTCATTACAAACAGAGAGACTTATTACTACAAGGTTATGCCCTTTCTAAAGAACACTAGATCCACATATCAATGGTTGGTAACCAAAATATTCCAAGAACATTTAAGGAAGACTATGGAAATATACATTGACAACATGTTAGTGAAATCAACACAAGAAGAATATCATCCCGAGCATTTGAAAGAAATATTTGCAATTCTTCGAAAGTACAACATGAAGTTGAATCTAGAGATACATGCATTCAGTATTGCATCAGGTAAGTTTTTAAGTTTCCTTGTTTCTCACAGAGGGATCGAGGTGATTCCAGGATGTACTTACAAGTAAAAACAAAGTACAGAGACTCACGGGAAGAATAGCAACCCTGGAGAGATTTATATCCAAATCCTCTTAAAGATGTTTCAAATTTTTCTCATTGCTGAAAAAGAAAAACAAGTTTGAATGGACATATGAGTGCCAAAAAGCATTGAGAGATTTAAACATTTATATCTCAAAGCCAAAGGGAGGGGAAAGGTTTCTTGTTTACCTTGTTGTATATGAAGTATCAGTGAGTACAGTTTTGGTTCGAGAAGAAAAAGGTATGCAATCTTCTATCTACAACGTTAGTAAAGCATTGTTAAAAGCTGAAACAAGGTATCCGCATCTTGGAAAAATTACCATTGGCACTAATAATGGCATCAAGAAAATTACGACCCTATTTTCAATGTCATCCCATATTTGTTGTGACAATTTTTCCATTGCGCAGTATCTTACATAAGCATGAGTTATCAGGGAGATTAGCTAAATGAGCAGTAGAACTTAGCGAATATGATATTATTTATCAACCACGTACTGCCATTAAGTCATAGGTACTAGCAGATTTTGCAGCAGACTTTAGCTCGAACCTACTTTTCAAAGCTGAAAAAGCGGTACATACCGTTGTCTGAACTAATCTGGGACTTGGACTTTATACACGGATGGATCTTCTAATGTAAAGAAAGCATGTTTGGGTATTGTTTTAAGTGCACCCATTGGGAAAATATTTAGATACATGATAACATGTTATCTAATTATGAATAACGACGCTGAGTATGAAGCGATGGTGTTATGTTTGGAACTTGTAAAAGAAATAAAAATTGAACAAATTGATTAAAAGTGCTTCTCAACTGGTGGTCAACCAAATGCAGGAAAACTACATGTCACAAGAGTCACGAATGCAGCAGTACCTAGAAAAAGTATAGGGTTTGTTACATCAGTTCCAAGAATGGAAAGCTACTCAAATCCCAATGGAAGAAAATGCTTTAGCGAATCTAGGATCGGTAGCGGATATCACCAACTCTAAAAATACAATAGTGGTGCATCTCTTTTATTCTTCACTTGATCAAAAACAAAAGCAAGGTAAATTTTAATAGCTTAACATAGGATTGACGAAATGAACTTGTAAATTATTTGCAACATGGAATACCGGCGAAGATAAAGAAAAGCAATCTCAACGGCTACGAATAGAAGTTGCTCGCTATTGTTTGGCGAAAAGGAATTTGTACCGAAATATATTTAGTGGTCCCTTAGCTAATGTCCCGGCCCTGGACAAACTAAATATATTAAGTGCATGAAGGACATGGTGACAGTAATACAGGTGGTAGATCACTGGTAAAAATGTTGATAAGAGCTGGGTATTATTGGCCACGAACAGAAGAAGAGGCAGAAATTTTGTGAAAAGATATGATAAGTGTCAACGGTATACAAATAAATTGCAACAACCAGCAGAGACACTGCATTCAGTGCTCGCACCATGGCCGTTTTTGAAGTGGGGGTGGATATCGTACGTCCATTATCACAATAGCCATAAAGGCAAGGTTTTTGCTGGTTTTAACTAATTATTTTTCTAAATGAATAAAAGTAGGTGCCTTCAAATGGGTATGAGAAATAAAAAGTCATAGACTTCATTTGGAGAAATATAATTTGACGATTTGGATTTCCAAGGGGAATCGCGTGTGACAATTGCCCACAATTTGTGGGGGCAAAGACTACCGAATTTTTTGAAATTTGGAAAATCAAGAGAATAACTCCGTCATCCATATCATCATGTCGCTAATGGACAACCGGAGTCAAGAAAAAAGATAATTATTAATAATTTGAGAAACGCTTAGAAGCAGCAAAAGGTAAATGGCCTAAAGTGTTACTAGGGGTGTTGTGGGCCTATAAAACAATATCAAAAACAAGTACAGGAGAAACTCTTTTTTTACTTGTTTATGGAACTGAAGCTCTGATTCTAGTGGAAATAGGAGAACCAAGTCAGAGATATAATCATGCAAATGAACTATTGAACGACGAGGCACTACGCACAGAGCCGGATATGACAGAGGAGCGAAGGGAGTTATCTTTGATATGAATGTCAGCTCAAAATCAAAGGATAGAGCAGTACTATAATCGAAGGGAAGACTTACGACATTTAAAAATTAGGGACTTTGTCCTTAGAAAGGCGTTCCAATCTAAACAAGCGGTAAATTCAGAATGGTATGGCTTGAGCTGGGAAGGTAAGTATCAAGTTCATGGCATGGTTACGAAAGGAGCATATGAATTAGAAACTATGGAGAGGAAAGTGCTACCTTCAAATTGGAATGCAGTACACTTAAAGAAGTATTACTTCTAAAGAGACCCTAGGGTCAGGTATCTTTAATCAACTATCTATTTGTTCATATAAGTTTTACTAATATGTTTAGATGATAGGTATAAACCTAATCCAAACCTAATGATGACATAAGACCCAAAAATACATGCAAAATACTTAATTATTCCCGTTATAATAATTTTGACGAAAAGGGTACACATAGTTTTCATCAACAAAGTCCTGAGTCACGTGCATGTTTCCTTTTCATTAAAAGGACCAACGAGAGAAGTCATTGAAATTCCTTCTAAGATCCAATGTTTAAGTTCTCATACTCAAACACTGTGGGTCTAAATAATAGTATCATCTTTAGAAGAATTTGATGAAGAAGCGAAGAATTTCAAAGAGAATTTGTAACTACCTGGCCAGTTGTTTTGTGTATTTGAGACCTATTTCTCTATTTGATGCTTCATGTATGCTTATTTGATATTTTTTGAATTTAGGAGATGGTTGGTTTGGTTTCAGAAAGGTATTGGAGTATAATGGAACACTTAGTTACAAGGTTGGAAGCATAAGTTATAAGAGTTGACCTGAGTTTGACTTTTGTTTAGACGACCTCGGATTGGTGATTTGATGGTTCCAATAGGTTTTCATGGTGAGTTTGAACTATGGCGTATGTCCCAATTTGGATTTGGAGGTTCCTTAGTTGATTTGACTCTAATTATCAAAAGTTAGAAATTTGAAGGTTTGGAAGAATCATAGGTTTCACCAGGAGTTGACTTTGAGGCTATCAGGTTGGATTGTTGTTTCGGAAGTTAGAATAGGTTCATTATATTATTTGGAACTTGTGTGTAAAGTTTGGTTACATTCCGAGTTAGTTTAATAGGAATCAGATGTTAGGTTGGAAGTTTTGAAGCTTATGAACTTAAGAGAAGATTAATCGATGGTTTGATCGTCGATTTGTAGTGGTGATATTACATGTGTTTGGAGGCTTTGGGTACGTCTGGGTAGTATTTATGGACTTATTGATATGATTGTATAGGGTCCTAGGTGGCTCGGGTGAGTTTTGGACCAACTAGAGCTAGGTTGGAATTGTTGATGTCTGCTGGTGTTTAATGTGCTTCGTGATCGCGGAGCAGACCTCACGATCGAGAAGGCTTAGTTTGGGCAGCTGAGTTTTTGTCCCTTTACGTTCGTGAACAGGTTTAACAAATCTTGGAGTCGATGGTCTTCGCATTTGCGGGTGAAGGGATTGTGTTCGCATAGTGGAGTGACTAGTTGGGACCCGGCTAGGTTTAGCCTTCACGTTCGTGAAGGTTGGGATGCGTTCGCAGGTGGAAGACCGCATCGCCAAGAGTATTTTTAGGTCAGGGGCAGTTTGTGATTTGCGAATGCGAGGCTTGAGCCGCATTCGCGAAGAGTATCACTGGGCAGACTTTTTAGACTACTAATTTCGGGACTTAGACCATTATTTCATATTTTGAGCCCTAGACTTAGAGAGGGGCAATTTTTGAATGGGATTGCACACAAGGGAAAAGGGTAAGTGATTTCTTCTTGATCTTAACATTATATCATGTTTCCCCATGGATTATTAAACATTAATTATGGGGTTTGAAGGAGAAATTTAGGGATTTTGACTAAGGTTTTGGAGAGCGTAAAATGGAAATTTGAACTCCGATTCAAAGTCGGATTTGGATAAAACTTGTATATTAAGACTCGTATTTGAATGGGTAGTCGGGATTTACGGCTTTTGTCGGGTTTCAAGAGGCGGGGTCAGGTTGAATTTTTTCAATTTGATAAAGATTAAAGCTTTTTTATGTGAAATTAATTCTTAGAGAATTATTTGACATTATAGAGTTATTTTTGGCTAGATTTGACCCGTTTGGAGGCCAATTCGAAAGGCAAGGTTTTTTGGAGTATCAATTCCTGCGCTTGTATCTTGCCTAGGCTTGGCTAGAGAGTATTTTTCCCATATACTACGATACTTTCTATGTGTTGGGGGTAACGCACATACATGGTGACGAGTGTATATGCACACTGTGATTATTTGTGATCCCGGTAGATCTTAGACTATTATGTGCCTTCTTTTGCTATCGTGCCTTCTTGTTACTGTGGTCTCTCTACTTGTATGACTACTTGAGATATTATTAATATTAGAAATTATGTCTAGGCTATGTGTTTATCTGTTTGAGGCATGTTAGGACTATTTTGCTATGCTGAGTTATTTGCCTTAATTGTAGTCATACTTCTCAGTCATGAAATTATATATGCCTATTATTTTACCATATCGGTGTACGTATTACATGTTATTACACATGTTGTGGTTGTCCTTACTTGTGTGACACGGGTTTTAGTGGATTTATTGTGTGTTGGTATAATTTGCGCAGTATATTGATTCATGATATTGTGAGATGTTGGAATATGTTGTTTTGAGCGGATTAATGAATGAAGAGGGGCCATAGAGCCATGTTAATATTGATATTGAGTTGATGCATACGTCAGGCCCCCTATTGGGTTGAATGGTATTGATATCAAGGTGACACGTGCACCGGGATATTTAGGCTGAGTTATGATGATCATTGAATTTTGATCCGATCAATGCTTAGGCTAGGATCTGCCCTCCGGAGTCAGTTGACAACCCATGCTACTTTGGGTCCTACCAGTGTGGGCACTTGGTACGTGGTGGGTGAGGGGCTTTATGCCAGGTGCCCGTATAGTGTTGAGATTGTGTTTACTTAATGCTTTAGCTGTGAATTCCTTGATTTTGATATTGATACTTGTCATGCTAGCATAGAGACGTATCTTCCTCATGCTAATTGACACTCTATATCTTGAGATTGATGACTTAACTGGGTTGATCGAAAAATGCATATTTCCTGTTAATATGAATAAGTTGAACTTAAATTTCTTGAGTTGTTTTCCTTTTATTATTATTTTTATGTTGTTACTATTATCGTTGACTATTGAAAGTGGGTGCCAATCACGTCACTGTCTTCACTCCGAGGTTAGGCTAGCCACTTACTGGGTACATGGGCTCAGTTGTACTCATAGTATACTCTGCACCTCATGTGCAAATCCGGGTGTTGTTGATAGAGCTAATTGCTAAGGAGTTATACCGGTATCATTGGTGATTTCAATGTAGCATTGTTGTTTTCGTCTGCATGCCTTTGAGTCCCTTTCTTTCCTTTTATCATTACTATTTATGTACTTCAGATGGTATTGTGTCATTATTAAGATCGTTGTACATATTTATTTTATATAACTCATGTACTCGTTGACACCAGGTTCTGGGATGGTATTTTAGTTGTATCGCTATACTGCTACAATTATTTATCCTATTCCGCTTTTGAGGCTATTCCTTATTGTTATTGAAGTTTGTTTCTGTATATTGAATATTGGCTTGCCTAGAAAGCAGTGTTAGGAGTCGTCACGGCTTTGGTGGGATTTAGCGTTGTGAAAAGTTAGTATCACAGCACTAGATTGCTTAGGTCTCACGAGTCATAAGCAAGTCTAGTAGAGTCTTGCGGATCAGTATGGAGATGTTAGTACTTATTTTCCAGAGGCTACAGCACTGTTAAGAAAACTTCTATTTCTATCATTCTCTGTCGTGTAGATTTGTTTATCCCTAAGTCTAATTTTTAATCTTCTATTGTCTCACAGATGGTGAGAACATGATTCGAGTGCAGCTAAGTAGGTGTTGGTACCCCAAGCTAAGGTCATGAGAGGTTGAGGTCGAGGCAAAGGTAGGGGTAGATCACATGCTACAGCTAGAGCCTATGATCGAGCGGCTGTTATAGAGCCACCAGTAGCTCATGTTAAGGAGTCGGTTCTTGACTACGATGAACCGGAGGTGCCGGCTCAGGTTCCCTAGGGCCTATTGTTTCACCAGCTGTTCAAGATGCTTTGGTCCATATGGTTGGCTTGTTTGAGAGTTTGGCTCGGGCCAGGGCATTTCCTACTATACCAGCTACTTCTCAGGCAGGGGCGGAGCACAGACTCCAGCTACTTCTACCCCATAGCAGGTGGCCCATGGTTATCAAACTCATATAGTGTTACCAGTTAGGGGAGTTCAACCTATTATTGCCGCGTATCCTGAGGATATGCCCGTAATGTCAGCTGATGAGCTGAAGAGACTGGATAAGTTCACCAAGTTGCATCCTTCTCACTTCAATGGTACACCTTCAGAGGATGCCCAGGGATTCTTGGATTGTTGTTATGAGATTTTGCGTAATTTGGGCCTAGTCGAGTCCAATGGAGTTAACTTCACCACTTTCCAGATGTAAGGTCCGGCCAAGAGGTGGTGGCACGTTTATGAGACGGGCAGACCAGCAATATCACCTCATCTTACCTAGGCTCAATTCTCTAGGGTATATTTGGAGTATTTCATACCATGCACTAGGAGAGAGGAGCTGAGGAGGTAGTTTGAGTACCTTTAGTAGGGTCTGATGTCAGTTACTGAGTATGAGATGAGGTTCACGGAGTTGTCCCGCCATGCTACTATTTTGATTCCCATTGATGAGAGAGAGTGAGGAGATTCATTTATGGTCTTCACCATGGTATTCGCATTGCTATGGCCAAAGAGGTGGATACCAAGACTGCATTTATCCAGGTTGTGGAGATAGCTCATCGTATTGAGTACATTCGCATTGACACCAAAGAGATGATGCAGGGTAGGGACAAGAGGACCCAACATTTAGGGAGTCTCAGTTGTGCGTCATCTAGAGGCCGAGGTGGATTTGGGGGAGGCCATTCTAGTAGGCCAGCATATCATTCACCACCACCCAGTCAAGGAGCTTCTGTGCAGTCTTCATTCAGTGTACTTCCAGCATAGAGTTCTCATCGCACTCAAATCATTCAGGGATCATTAGTACCTGATTGATTTAGTGGCTATTCTGGTTCATGGGGTCCAACTCATGCCACACAGTCACTTCCATTCCGAGGTTGTTGTGAGTATAGAGAGTTGGGGCACATTAGCAAGTATTGTCCACGTCTTTATAGAGGTTCAGTGCAATAGGTAGGTCATACTATGGTTCCTGCACCGGTTGCTACACCACATGTTTAGCCAGCTAGGGTGGAGGTCATCCAGGACGTGGTCGTCCTACAGGGGTAGCTTAGTATAGTGGAGGTCAACCAGATGTTATGCTTTTCTAGGGAGGACTGAGGCCATTGCTTCTGATGCAGTGATTACAGCTATTATTTCTGTATGCCACAAGGACGCTTCAGTATTTTTTTATCATGTTTCCACGTATTCATATATGTCATCATATTTTTCTTTTGTATGGATATGCCTCGTAGTTCTCTTAATGCTCATGTGCATGTGTCTACACATGTTGGTGATTCCATTATGGTGGATCGAGTTTATCGGTCATGTGTGGTTACCATTTGTGGTTGAGATGAGGGTGGACTTTCTATTATTAGATATGGTGGATTTTGATGTAATATTGGGTATGGATAGTTTATCTCCATACCATGTTATTCTGGATTGTCATGCTAAGACCGTGACATTAGAAATGTTGGGGTTGCCGAGGTTGGAGTAGCCGGGTTCTCTTGATTGCACTACTAATAGAGTGATCTTATTTTTTGAAGGCTCAACAGATGGTTGAGAAGTAATGTTTGTCATATTTAGCCTTTGCCAGGGATGTTAGTGTCGATGCTCCTACTATTGAGGAAGTTCCAGTAGTGAGGGAGTTTTCGGATATGTTTCCAGCAGACCTACCAAGCATGCAACCTAATAGGGATATTGATTTCGGCATTGATTTAGCATAGGGAACGTAACCTATCTTTATTCCTTTATATCGTATGGCTCCAGTGGAGTTGAATGAATTGAAAGAACAGTTACAAGATTTGTTGGATAATGGATTCATCAAGCCTAGTGTTTCACATTAGGGTTCATCAAGCCTAGTGTTTATTGACTTGTTTGTTAAGAAGAAGGATGGGTCTACGAGAATTTGTATTGACTATCGACAGTTCAACAAGGTGACCATCAAGAACAAGTATCCACTGTCGTGTATTGATGACTTATTTTATCAGCTTCAGGGTATCAGGTTTTTCTCAAAGATTGACTTAAGATTGGGGTATCACCAATTACATATTAGGGCTTCGGACATCCCTAAGACTGCTTTTCGGACTTGTTATGCGCATTATGAGTTTTTGGTGATGTCATTTGGGTTTACTAATGCCCCAGTAGCTTTCATGCACTTGATGAACAGTGTGTTTTAGCCTTATTTAGATTTCTTTGTCATTATGTTCATTGATGATATATTGGTATATACCCGTAGTAGGGAGGAGCATGAGCAGTATTTGAGGATCGTGCTCTAGACTTTGAGGGAGAAGAAGTTATATGCTAAGTTCTCCAAATGCGAGTTTTGGTCGGACTCAATGGCATTCTTAGGTCCTGTGGTATCTAGTGATGGGATCAAGATGCACCCGAAAAAGATTAAGGCAATTCAGAGTTGGCCCAGACTTTCTAGCACTGCAGAGATCAGGAGCTTCTTGGGTTTGGCTGGTTACTACCATTGCTTTGTAAAGGGATTTTCATCTATTGCATCTCCATTGACTAAGTTGACTTAGAAGGGTGCTCCGTTCAGATAGTCGGATGAGTGTGTGGAGAACTTTCATAAGCTCAATACAGCCTTGACTACAGCTCTAGTGTTGGTTTTGCCTTCAGGATCGGATCATATACGGTTTATTATGATTCTTAGTGGGTTGGTATTGGGTGTGTTGATGTGGGATGGTAGGGTGATTGCCTTCGCGTTGAACTAGTTGAAGCCTCATGGGAAGAATTATCCAGTGCATGACTTGGAGTTAGCATCTATTGTACACACGCTCAAGATTTGGAGGCATTACTTATATGGTGTGTCATGTGAGGTGTATACGGATCATCGGAGTCTTCAACATCTATTCAAGCAAAAGGTTTTGAACTTGAGGAAGCGGAGGTGGTTGGAGCTATTGAAGGACTATAATATCACTATTCTTTATCATCCAGGGAATGCCAATGTGGTAGTAGATGCCTTGAGTAGAAAAGGGAAGAGTATGGGGAGTTTAGCATTTATTCCAACCGGGGAGAGGCCTTTGGAAATGGATGTTCAGGCTTTGGCCAACAGGTTCGTTATATTAGATATATCGTAGCCTATCAAGGTTCTTGCTTGTGTTGTATCTCAGTCATTCTTGTTTGAGTGCATTAAGGCTCATCAGTATGATGATCCTCATTTGCTTGTCCTTAAGTACACGGTGGAGTGAAGTGGTGCTAAGTAAGACTATTGGTGATGATGGTGTATTGCGGCTCAGGGCCGGATTTGTGTTCCTAATGTGGATGGATTGAGAGAGTTAATTCTTAAGGAGGCCCACAGTTTGCGGTATTCTATTCATCCAGATGTTACAAAGATGTACCGTGATTTAAATCAGTATTATTGTTGGCGGAGGATGAAGAAAGACATTGTTGGATATGTTGCTCGGTGTTTGAATTAATAGCATGTCAAGTATGAGCATCAGAGAATTGGTAGGTTGCTTTAGAATATTGAGATACTGGAGTGGAAGTGGGAGCGCATCACTATGGACTTTGTGGTAGGTTTGCCACGCACATTGAGGAGATTTGACGTTGTTTGGGGTCAATGTGGACAGACTGACCAAGTCTGCACATTTCATTCCAGTCATGACTTCCTACACTTCGGAGCAGTTGGCTAAGATCTATATCAGGGAGATTGTCCGCTTTCATAGTGTGCATGTGTTTATTATCTCGGATCGAGGCACTCAATTTACTTTGCACTTCTAGAGAGCTGTTAGGCATGAGTTGGGCATGCAGGTTGAGTTGAGCACCGCATTTCACCCTCAGACGGATGGCCAGCCTGAGCGGACCATTAAGATTTTGGAGGATATGTTGAGAGCTTGTGTCATAGATTTCAGAGGCCAGTGGGATGTGTTTCTTCCATTAGTGGAGTTTGATACAACAACAGCTACCATTCAAATATCCATATGTTTCCTTACGATACATTATATGGGAGGCGATGTTGTTCTCTGGTTGGTAGGTTGATCCGGGTGAGGCTAGGTTGTAGGCATATATTTGGTTCATGATGCTTTGGAAAAGATGAAATTCATTCAAGAGCGGTTTCGTACAGTACTATTCTTTCATAAGATTTATGCTGATAGGGAGGTTCGGGACATAGCTTTCATTTAGGGTGAGAAGGTTCTTTTTCGAATTTCTCCTATGAAGGGCATGATGAGATTTGGGAAGAAGGACAAGTCTAGGCCTTTGTATATTGGTCAATTCTAGGTGTTGGAAAGAGTTGGTGAGGTAGCCCACAGACTTGCTTTACCACCCAACTTATTGGTAGTTCACCTAATGTTTCATGTTTTCATGCTTCGAAAGTACTATGAGGATTCGCCGCACGTGTTGGATTTTAGTTCAGTGTAGTTGGATGAAATATGGCTTATGAGGAGGAGTCGGTGGCCATTTTTGATAGGCAGGTTCGAAAGTTGAGGTCGAAGAATATTGCACCGGTGAAGATTCAGTGGAGAGGTCAACCGGTCGAGGAGGCAACTTGGGAGACAAAGCATGATACGCAGAGAAGATATCCTCAACTTCTTTATATCCCAAGTATGATTCTAAACTCGTTCGAGGATAAATGTTTGTTTAAGAGGGGGGGAGAATGTAGCGACTCGGCCGATCATTTTGTGTTTTGAGATCCGTTTCTCTATTTGATGCTTCCTATATACTTATTTTTTGTTTTATGACTTGCGGGGATGGTCGATTTGGTTTCGGGAAGGTTTTGGAGTGAATTGAAACATTTAGTTTCAAGGTTGGAAGCTTAACTTATAAGAGTTGACCTATGTTTGCCTTTTGTGTAGACGACCTCAAATTGGTGATCTGATAGTTCGAATAGGTTCGAATGGTGATTTTGGACTAAGACATATGTCCGGATTTGGATTTTAGAGGTTCTTTGATTGATTTGACTCTAAATGTCGAAAGTTGGAAATTTGAAGGTTTAGAAGGTTTATAGATTTGGCCGTGAGTTGACTTTGAGACTATCGGGGTCGGATTGTTATTCCAGAAGTTGGAATAGGTTCGTTATATCATTTGGCACTTGTGTTCAAAGTTTGGTTGCATTCCGAGTTAGTTTGGTAGGAATCGGACGTTAGGTTGGAAGTTTAGAAGTTTATGAACTTAAGAGAAGATCAATTGATGGTTTGATCGTCAATTTGTAGATGTGGTGATCATACATATGTTTGGAGGCTTTGGATAGATCCGGATAGTGTTTACGGACTTATTGGTATGATTAGAAGGGGTCCTGGATAGCTCGGGTGATTTTCGGACCACCCGAAGCTAGGTTGGAATTGCTAATAACTGCTGGTGTCTAGTGTGCTTCACGATCGTGGAGCAGGTCTCGCGATCACGAAGTCTTATTTGGGGCAGCTGAATTGTTTTCCTTCGTGTTCGTGAATAGGGCGTCGCGTTCATGAAGTGTTGGAGTTGTTGGTCTTCGCATTCGCAGGCGAAGAGCTCGTGGTCGCGTAGCGGCGTGGTTGGCTGGGAGAAAGCTGGGTTTAGCCTTCGCGTTTGCGAAGGCTGGGGCGCATTTGTGTAGGCTGGGGATGCGACTGCATCGCATTCATGGGTAGCTGACCGCATTTGCGGAGAGTATTTTAGGCCAGGGGCAGTTTATGTTTCGCAAACGCAAGGCTAGGACTGCGTTCGCGAAGGGTATCACTGCGCAGACTTTTTAGAGTTCGAATTTCGGGATTTAGATCCATTATTTCATTTTGAGCCCTAGACTTGGAGAGGGGCGACTTTTAAAAGGGATTTTTAGACAAGTCAAATGAGTAAGTGATTTCTACTTAATTTTAACATCAATCTTGTTTCCTCATGGATTATTACACATAAATTATGGGGTTTGAATGAGGAATTTGAGGATTTTGACCATTGTTTTGGAGAGTGTAAAATAGAGATTTGAACGCCGATGCAGAGTTAGATTTGGATGAAACTTGTTTATTTGGACTCGTATTCGAATGGCTAGTAAGGATTTATGACTTTTGTGGGGTTCCGGGAGGTGAACCCGGGTTAACCTTTTGCTATTTGATAAAATTTGGAGCTTTATTACTTGGAATCGATTCCTATAGCATTGTTTTACACTATAGAGTTGTTTTGGATAGATTTGGCCCGTTCGAAGGACGATTCAAAAGACAATGGCTTTTTGGAGTATTGATTCTCGCGCTTTGAGATAAGTATCTTGCCTAGGCTTGGCTTGAAGGTATTTTCCCCGTATATTACGACATTTTCTATGTGTAGGGGGTGACACACGTACGTGGTGATGAGCATATATGTGTACACTGTGGTTTTCATGATCCGGGTAGATCTTAGGCTATTATATTCCTTGTTCTGCTACCATACCTTCATGTTACAGTATTTTCTCTACTTGTATGACTACTTGGATTATTACTCATGTTAGAAATCATCTCTAGGCTATGTGTTTATCCGTTTGAGGCATGTTAAGGCTATTTTGATATGTTGAGTTGTTTGCCTTAATTATAGTTATACTTTCTCAGTCATGATATTATATTCGCACGTTATTTCACCATATTAGTATACTTCTTACATGTTATCCCACATGTTGTTGGTGTTCTTACTTGTGTGATATAGTTTTGAGTGGATTTGTGGTATATTGGTATAATGTGAGCAGTATATTAATTACTGATAATGTGAGATGTTGGCATATAGTGTTTTGAGCAGATTAATAACTGAACTGGGCCATAGAGTTATGTTAATATTGATATTGAGGTGACGCGTACGCCAGGCCCCCTATTGGGTTGAGTGGTATTGATATCGGGGTGACGCATGTACTAGGCCATTTGGGCTGAGTTATGATGATCGTTAACTTTTGATCCGATTAGAGGTTGGGCTAGGATCCACCCCTCCGGGAGTTAGGTGATAACCCATGATACTTTGGACCCTGTGAGTGTAGGCACTTGGAATGTGATGAGTGAGGGGCTTCATGCCAAGCACTCGTATAATGTTGAGATTGTGCTTACTTGATGCTTTAATTGTGAATTCATTGATTTTGATATTAATACTTGTCATGCTAGCATAGAGACATATCTTCCTCGTGCTAATTGATACTTTATATCTTGATATTGATGAGTTAACTGAGTTAATTGGAAAGTATGCCTATATCATATTAATCCAAATAAGTTGAACTTGTATTTCTTGAGTTACCTTCCTTTTACTATTATTTTTATGTTGTTAGTGTTATTGTTGATTATTTAAAGTGAGTAGCGGACTTTGCCAAGCTATCCTCAATCCAAGGTCAGGTTGTCTAATTACTGAGTACATCGGATCGGTTGTACTCATACTACACTCTACACTTTATGTTTAGATCTAGATGTTGTTGATAGAGCTAATTGCTAGGGAGTTGTACCAGTACCATTTGTGATTTCAAGGTACTACTGTTGTTTCCGTCTCCATGCCTTGTAGTCTCTTTCATTGCTTTTGTCATTACTGTTTATGTACTTCAGAAAGTGTAGTATTGTTATTCAGATCGTTATGCTTATTTATTCTGTAGAGCTTATGTACTCGTTGACACCAGGTTCTGGTATTGTATTTCAGTTCTATCTCTATATTGCTAAAGTTATTATCCTATTCTACTTATGAGGCTATTCCTTATTTTTATTGAAGTTTATTTTAGTACATTGAATGTTGGCTTGCCTAAAAAGTAGTGTTAGGTGTCGTCACAGCTTTGGTGGGATTTGATGTTGTGGCATAAATTTGTAAAGTTGTGATCAATTCAAGTTGTGATTACAAAAGTAGTCACGGGATAAAATATTCCTGAGAAATTTGTAAAGTATAAAATAATTTTGCTACAAAAAAAAAGTTGTAATGATGAGATAAATGAATATTTGCTTTGAAAGTTCAAAGAAAACTTCTCAAGTTATTTCATATTTTTACACCAACATGAAGATGAGACGTCATCTTCATTAGTGTTGATTGCATGAAAGTGTCCTCTTTTATGATTAAGACAGTATATGTTTAGCTACGGTAACAATAAATCATTCACTTAATCAAAGCATAAAAATAATCCCATAAAAGACACAGGAAAAATTAAACGAGCAAAACGAAAGATGTACACAACGCATGGAAAGCTGATATACAATGTCTCAAAAACAAACTTAAAAATAAAAATTCAACAACAATAAAAGCTAATGCTCGGAAAGAACATCTTGAGAAGGAGGATTATATGTTGGGGAAGGATCAGCAGTTGAAGGAAAATTAATTCAGACTCAAAGATAAAGTTTGAGGATTTGCCTCCACGTCTTCCTTACTCATACCACCCCTAGAACTTTCTTCCTTGGGAGTGGAGAAGCTTTGACCTTGCAATGGCTTCCTTAGCCTTAGCAAGTTCTCCTTCAAAGTCGAAACCTTCTTGGACAGCTTCAGCCAAAGTTTCGAAGCGGGTGCGGAGAAAGCCTAGCTTACATCCATGGTCAATTTATCTTCGAGAGCATCATACATATCCTCCCATTGATCCACTTCTGCTTGTAAGTTCTCTTTCTCTACCTTGGCCGCAACATAAGAAACCTTCAAAGATTCCAAAGAAGACTCGAGGAAATTAATCCTTTCAGAAGAGGTACGAAGATCCTCCTTAGTTTGAGTGAAATCTTGAACTAGTTTACCTGCGTATATCTCTTTTTGGTTGAGAAGTTCTTTCAAACTTTGAATCTCTTTTATGGCCTTAGAATATTTTTCCCCAAAATAGCTTCTATTTTAGCCTTCTCCTTCTCCGCTTGATCTGCCTCATCCTTCGCCACCGCTAATTCAGCGATCATTAGCTTGAGTTGTTGCTCCAAAACCTCTTTATCTTTGACCAATACCTCTTTATTCAATTGAAGGCTCTCAAATTGTGCCTTCTAGTTTTCATCCTCTATTCCTAATTCCTCAATATGTTGCTCAGTCCAAGCCACCCTTCTCATCAACTTAGTACATGTCTAGTCGATATGTGTTAAAGAAGATTAAAAAAAAGGTTGAAATAAGCATCAGTAAAAAGAAAAGAAAGTAATAAAGGGAGAAAATTATACCTTGAGAGCTGAATGAATCATATCACTCGAGAGGGTGATTAAAGAATGTGATTCTAATTTTTGCCTTTCGATGGGGCCAATCAAAGGCTTTAACCAAATGGAAGCTCGATCTGGCTTCTTCAGAAGGTTGATACCTTCGGGGACTTCAACTACCACTTATCGTATCTTTCCTTTATTAGAACGGTCGGCTCTATTTTGAGCAGAAATGGCAGGAGCCAAAGGTGGAGCTACGGGAGGTCGGTCATCATTATCAAATTCACTATGATGATCTACATCATTGTGACTCCCGAATCCTTGGTCAAACAACTCTTCAACTAGTACCGAAGATGGTTCAGTGATTTCTTCCTCCAAAATCACCAATGTAGTATCTCGTGGCTCGTCAACTAAATGAAAGGTACATTTTCTGAACGTTGAACTTGGGGACTGCTTTTATCTTCCTCTAAATCTATCTGCCTCCTAGTTCGAGGCTTCTTCACAAGAAAACCTTCTTCTTCTTCCTCTTCTTCAGAGGTAGGGGCTTCTCTATCTTTCCTCTTTGAAGAGGACAAACTCAAAATGTACTCCTGAGTTGTGTTGACATCAAATCTAATAACAGGAGAAGAGGTAGGGGAAACAACACGAATTTCAAACCCTAAATTCGATAATGGGGTGTGCAAAAAATAAACACGGTGCAAGAAAACTTACCGTGGATTTTTACTTTCCATCCAAATTTCTTGGAAAGAAATTTCCAAGTCCTTTGGTCCATGGGAGCAGAAGATAGCATCAATGATACCCATTCACGGAAGTCCAGAATTTCACCAACGACTTCCATGGTTGCTAAAAATATACATATGGAAAAATTAGAGCTTTAATTAAAAGGAAAGGACTTTAAAGATAGTGGAAGAAACTTACGCATAAAGTTCCACTATTTGGAAAAAAGCATATTCTCGTCCCCCACCAACTCACGAATTAGAATAGCCACGTACCTATTGTGCCATCTTCTATCATGGTCACCTCGGGGCCAACCACAACTTGCTTACTCCTTGCCGCCAGGTTAAATATACCAGCATAGAAAATTTTGGAAGAATACAAGTGGAGAAGGTGATGAAAAGTAATAGGAGCAGAAACCAAATTTGACAAATGGCGCAAACATGTTACTGCTCTCTAAACCATCGGGCCTATTTGGCCAAGGCACACATTGAAAAATCGTCAAAATTCAATGATCGTCGGGTTTATTGCCGGTTCGAATCAAAGGGTAAATAAATAAGTGTAAACGAAATAATAACCTTCACGGTGGGTGGTTATTCAATTATTTTCACCAAGAGCCATGATAGGGAAATCAGATTTTCATCGACATTCTCTGCGAACAAGAGGAAGATGGCCATGTTTGACAAAGGATGGGTAAAGATCAACATGATCATTGTGATCTTTTGTCTTGTTCAAGTCGTTGTTCCATACAGCATAATCAGCAACAAAAGAAATTTTTTTGGAAACAATCTCAGAAACTAAGGTTCTACCAAAGGTTCATTGGTATCTTTGGCTTGGCCTTTAGAAGAAGATTTAGGAGTAACAGACGCCCTAGTTCTAGAAGAAGAAGAAGATTTTGAAGAATCCCCTCTGACGGAAGGAGAAGTATTTATGTTTGCTATATAACCAAGGCTATGAAACCTTCCATCACATCTTCTATTCCTAACCGGAGCCGCTATAGAAGGAAGATCGTCGACTATAATAGCACGACTAAGGGAAGCAGTAGAAGTAGTAGAAGTAGAAGATTTGGAAGCGATTGAAAATACGAAGGAAGGGAATTGGAAGAGCAAGAGAAAAGATTTTGAGAAGAGGACTAAAACGTAAGAAACTAGGAGGAAATTTTTGAGGGTTTACGGTTCCATATTTATAAGGGAAAGATACGTCATCATGAACCATCATCATGGAACTGTCATATTAAATTGACAGAGCCATCTGTGCCTAGAAAATTGTTGCCAACAACAAAACCAATCCCAACAAAACATGTGTCTCCAGCATTAAATGGAAGGAGCGCATGTCATCTCATTATGCAGCGCGTCATAATAATCTCGGGAAGAGGCGGCAAAATATTCTCGCCATAAATAAACTCTCAACTTTCTGAATATTCAGTTGAGAATATTAAGAAAGTGAATGAACTAATCGCCACATGAATTTATTTTATGATGACAGGTGTCATGGGAGTTATTACAATAAAGAAGAATGATGTATTCAAAAGGTGTAGACAACACCCCCCCCCCCCCCCCCCCCGGGTTGTTCGCATATGTAATATACATATTAGCTTTGAGGCTAAACACAATAATATAGCCAAGGGACTGATGATTAAAGTCATTAATAGTTACGAATATAAAAAAATTAATTAATCCCTAATTACACGTAATTTGCTATTATTATCTTAATCGTTACAAATCAATCACATAACAAGAAATTAATGCAATAAATAACATAAACAGGCAAGAACTAAACAAGGCAAACGACTTTGAGTGATAGTACTATTTAATCCACCCTCCATATCTTATATCCCCATCGAAAATTCTATTAAGTCATATTATCAATTATAGAATTCTCTTAATGTTCTCTATTATTGAAAAACTATTTCTTTCCTACTAGAGGAAGGATGCAATCATCAATAAATTTCTATTTCGTTTACTCTCTCAGTTTATTTACTTATTATTGTTTGTTCCTTTTTTGCATCAATTATATTTGAAAAAGTGAAGTGAATCGGTTGTTGAAAACCCGAATTATTTTATTTAATCGCTTTGACTTTAAAAACTATTTTTTGGGTTAAATAATATACTTTGAAAAACATTGAACCTACACTTAGCATGTTGTCATACAAACTTTTATGCATGCTTTTTAAACTTACTCCATACCATTACATATTAATCAAAATTTCTTAAATTTAATCCCTAAGGTTAAATATCCTTCCAACATCTCCTAATACTATCCCATTGAGTTTTGCAACACTATCTATAAATAAATAACCAAAATCCTGATTAATAGAATTAGGCACTTTCTATCGACGTTGATTCATCCTACTAAGTGTAGCTTTATTCTTGGTCGATGTGTTGTGGATAATGCAATTATTGTACAAGAAGGTCTACATTCTTTCCACAAAACCAAGAGATGATTCTGAAAAATGACGTTAAAACTGGAACCTCGGAAAAGATTTTGATCATCTCGAATGGTTCTTTATACGCTACTCCCTACAAAAGCTAAATTTTCCAAACTCCATTATTAAACTCATTATGTCTTGTGTTACTACTTCCTCCATCTCTATTCTAGTTAACGGTAAACCCACTTCTTTCTCTCAACCCTTCCGTGGCATTCTACAAGGTGACCCTTTATCCCCTTACCTCTTCATTATTTTCATGGAAGCACTTTCACAGTTGATTGATGAAGCTATCCACCTCCAACGGTGGACTCCGATAAAGATTGCATGTGTTAGACCAAAGTAGACCTACTGAATGCTCAGACCATCATAAATATCTTTCACCGCCTATCTGCTCAATCTGGGCAACTTATCAATTTTACAAAGTCAATTTTCTTTTGAAAACTGTATCACAACTAAAAACACTATAGTGTCAGCTCTCAATATACGCTTAGCTTCAAATTTTGGCAAATATTTGGGCTTCCCCAAGTCCAATTACCACCCAAAGTCTTCTAACTACCAAAATATCCTAGACCGCATGAATAATCGTCTCCAAGATTGGAAAACAAAATTCCTCTTTTTAAGCGGCTGCCCCACCCTCATTAAATCCGTTCGTAATTCCATTCCCACATACGCTATAAAAATAATCTACTTCCACCCAAAATACTTCATCATATTGACCGCATTAACGATATTTTCTTCGGGATTCGAATGTTTCCCACAATAAACTCCACCTAATCAATTGGGACATCGTTACTACGCCTAGACAAAATAGTGGATTGGGTGTCCAAAATGCTTACCCTAAAAACATGGCTATGTTGCCTAGCTTAACATAGCGTTTCATCCAACATCCCTCTAGCGTTTGGGCTTACATCCTACAAGGCAAATATTGCCATCCACGTCTCACGCACTCACATTTGTAATATGGCCAAATTTTCATGACATTTGCCATGACATAATATCCATTATAACAAATTTGTGGTTCATGACATTTGCCATGACATAATATCCATTATAACAAATTTTTGGATCATGACATTTGCCATGACATAATATCCATTATTAGGCCAAGGATTTCTTGCTATAAATAGAGGAGTTTCTCCTCATTTGAAAACACACCAATTCAAGAGCTCTTCACTCCTGTCTTTCTTTCTCCTCCTTTATTTCATTATAGAAGTACTTTGTAAGAGAGTGAGTGTTGGGAAACACTTGTGTGAACCCTTTCTTTGGAGTGATCTTGCGAGGTTATTCTCTTGGGGTATTTGGGATTAATTAGAGTATTTACTCTAATTTTGTACTCTTGTTGGTATAGTAAAATTGCTCCTCTCCATTTGTGGACGTAGGTCACCTTAACCGAATCACGTTAAATTTGTGTCTTCTTTATATTCTTTAATTACCGTTATTATTAACTTCCATTGTCTTTGTTATTGTCATTATACTGTTGTTTGGCTAAATTCCGCACTATCCGGGTTCCCGATCCTAACAAATTAGTTTCAGAGCCAGATCTAACCGGGTTAGTTTAAAAATCCAAAATGACTCTAACAAAGTCTTATGTTGAGAAATTTGACCGAAGTGCAAACTTCAGAATGTGGCAATTAAAATAAAAGCTATCCTAATTCAGGATGGCTTAGATTTGGCACTGTAAGGAAAGGAAAAGATGCCGGATAAAATGACGGACGAGGAGTTTGTCGTCATAGAAAAAAGGCAAAAACAGGTTTTATTTTAAATCTTTCAAATGAGATTTTGCGTGAAGTTGCAGCAGAAAACTCAGCCAAAGGCATATGGGAAAAGCTTAAAACCCTATATATGAAAAGAACAGTAGAAAACAGACGTTACCTAAAGCAAAAACTCTACACTTTTCGTATGGCTGAAGGTACCTCTATACTTACACATCTTGATACTTTTGATTCTCTTCTTATGGATTTAAGTAACATAGATGCTGAAATACTATACTTACCCCAGTCGTTTAAACATATAAGAGATACTATGCTTTATGGAAAGGATAATATCTCTTATAAAGATATCAAATCTATTTTGAAATAAAAAGAACAAATAGATAGAGATATTACTGGAGAAACTAGTGGGAACCAAGGGGAAGGCTTATTCATAAGAGGTAGATCTAATAAGAAAGATCCAAGTAGTGAAAAACCTAAATCAAGATCAAAAGCCAGATACAGAAATGTCATGTGCAAATATTGTCATAAGAAAGGTCACATTATTTCTAAATGCTTTAAATTGAAAAACAAAGAAAAGCATACAGAAAACAAAAATGAGCGCAAAAATACTGACACTGCCGAAGCAAGTGTAGCTGCTGATGAGACTGAGGGAACTATATTTTT
>AWOL01S0068907.1:0-14238 GCA_000715115.1 Nicotiana otophora
ACTAGCCAGGATGTATCGAGCTTTGGATCGGTGCAAACACGGGTTTGGACACTTTGAGGGTTGCAATATTTTACTACATGTTTGGCTGCTAGAGCATTTTCTGAGGGGAAACTAACATCAGGAGCTGTTTCATATACCACTAAATGACTATATCGCCAGTTATCATCCAAAAAAATGACGTTTGCTCAAGATAGGTTTGCAAAGCCTGGGAATGCTGAAGGGTAGGTACGCTTCTTCAATAATATAACGGACGGAGAAGTACATTCGATGTTTGAGTGGCTTCCCAGTAAAGAGTTCATAATTAGGTCCAAAGGTACCACTCATTTAGTGTTGATCGGGTTACGAGGCATTTACCCTTATGCTTCTATAAGGGTAATGAGGCAAGCTTGGAGGAAGCAGACCATACATCGTGTTTCTAATATGATTAAGTATAAGGCAGACTTCAAAGGGGACGTTATTCCGTTAAAGTTTGAGGCCCAGCACATGTGGAACCAAAAGATCATTGTAGATGGAGAGACTATCGAACCAGACAGGTACCACACCGTTCATATGTATTACTACCTTTCACGGTTGGAGGACGACATAACTGGGGACGTCAAATTGGGAGTCAATTTGAAAGACCAGATCATAGATGAAGTGGCTGAGGCTCAGGTAAAGTACAAGAGGCTACGCAAAAGAGTATTTAAATTTGAGGCCACGAATTTGGAACATTATAAGATAGACATAGAGGCAATAAAAGAATGTAAAGATATTGCGAACAAGTCGACAGAGAGGTTGGAGCACTTAGAGCAAGGGTTGATGTAATTTGAGGGAAAGATGAGAAAAAGGCTTTGAGATTGCCAAGGTATGGGCTATGATAAAGGAGGAAAGCTGGCGAAGGCATACTTGCTACCCGACATGCATGACCTGGGGAGTGTGATGGATGGGGTCAAAAGGGAAAAGCATGGAGAAAGTCCCTCTAGGACCAAATAAATTATGATGAAATTTCCTTATTGCTTTCTAGTTAGATTTCGTTAGATCTCGATGTAATAAGGCTTCATGCCATTAGTGACTTCATATTAGTATTTTGATTTAGTGAAGATTGATTTGAATTATTTCTTGCATAAATGGAATGAGGCAACGTTGGAATAAGTTTTCTCCAAATCTGCTTGTAGCTTAAGCCTACCTCAGGCACAATGAGGTCCCCAAATTAGGATACGAACTATTGCATGCCTGGCGTGCTACTTGCTTAAATATTGTAAACACTCTTAGATTTCGTCTTACTAACTTGGCTACCTTTTATTTTTATTTATTTTGATTATTCCCATTCCCAAGGGTTGGTTTGTGCATTCTGGCATTGTCAGCATATCACACAAGTTCCAGAGGTCCTCCACTTAACGACCTCAAAAGCAAAACTAAAGGCAAAGGAAAGATGGATGATTTGTGTGGTAATTGAATGAACAATGCTACTATAGTAGAGAATATCGAGACTTCATATGGAAGAAGTACGCCATGACAAAATGAGTTGGTTCGCCGGTTGGAGCGGAAAATCTTGGAGTTACAAAGTGAGCTCGAGCAGGTCTGAAATTTTGCAAACCTCTCCCTTACTTTGAATGTCCCCAACATCAACCATTACAACACTACCACCCAAACCCAAATGCCGCCCCAAAACACAACCCCAAAATCCACCACACTTAACCCCCTCAAAACCTTAACCCTCCACCATTACAAATCCCTCAGCAACACCACCATCACACGACCCAGTATCCGCAAACAACTACCTATCATACCCCTCAGGACGTGCCACAACCTACCCCCGATCCACCTCAGACCTCGATCAATGATCACCCATATACACAAGTCCCAGGAATGCACCAAGGAAACCCGATATACGTGGAAACCCTACCACACACCCCACAACAAACATTATACATACCCGAACCAACCGAGAAGGACCTACTCACCTGGAACATAGTTGAAGAGTTAAAGAAGTTGACTGGAAGAGTTCAGACCATTGAGGGTGGAAAAAGTGTCGAAGGGTTGAATTATGAAGATTTTTGTATTCAGCCAAATGTGGAACTACCAGAAAGTTACAAACCTCCTAAGTTTGAGATTTTTGATGGCATCGGTGATCCCAAGGAGAATTTGAGGACTTATTGTGATAAACTAGTAGGAGTGGGAAAGAAAAAGCAAATCCGCATGAAGTTGTTAATTTGAAGTGTCACTGCGGATGCTTTATCTAGGTATATCAGTCAGAATCAAAGGAAGTGGTCTAACTGGGTAAGCATGGCATCCGATTTCATGGACAGATTAAGGTTCAACACAAAAAATGTGCCATACAATTTCTATATCCAGAACCTCAAGAAGAAGCCAACAAAAACCTTATATGAGTATGCTACCCGCTGGAGATTAGAGGCCGCCAAGGTGAGGCCGCTTCTAGATGAGGAACAAATGAACAAATTTTTTGTCAAAGCTCAAGATCCATAACACTATGAGATATCGATGGGTATAGAGAATCACAAGTTCTCTGACATCATCAAATTGGGAGAAAGGATAGAAGAGGGCAACAAGAGTGGTATGGCCACTAACTTTGAGGCACTGAAAGATACCAATAAGTCCTTACAGTCTGGGGGCATTTCAAAGAAGAAGGAAGTGGGTGCCGTGATGGTAGCCCAAGGCCCTAAGTCTCCCCTTACATATCAAACACCTCCACCAGCATATCAGCCCTCACTTCTGAAATACCATTACCCTACCGCCACCTACCACACCTACAATACTCAGCCATCATATTACCATTCATCTTCTCCCACCCGTCAAAACTACCCAAAATCCTGACAAAACTTCGACCACAGAACTCCCAGATAATACACCCCTATCGGCGAGCCCATTGCCCAATTATGTGAGAGACTAAAGGCTGATGGTTATGTCACTCCCATTCCTGTAGCTGCTATTAAAAATCCTTCTCAGTAGGTCAAGACCAACAAGACTTGTGCCTATCACTCAGGCATGACGGGACATACTATCGAGGAATGCCGCATGTTAAAAGATAAAATCCAGACATTGATTGACACCAAGGTTATATAGGCGAAGGAGTCAGTACCGAATGTCCGCAATAACCCCTTTTTTATCACATGGGTGAAGGGGTGAATATGATTGAGACTGATGAAGAATGGGACCAAGAAAGGTCCATTGGCTTTATCTGATAGGTAGACACTCCCAAGACATCTCCTGTCATGCTCTCGCCAATTGTAGTTCAGACAAAGGCACTATTTTGGGTCGAGGTAGCTACACCCTTCACTGGGATGGTAGCTCCATCACTATCCTACGAGTCTGATATTGTTCCATGGGATTAAATAGCGGAGGCAAGGAGAAAAGGAAAATCCAAGATAGAAGAGACGGGTGCTGCCCAAGGGATGACCAGATCGGCAGGGTCTACACGCCAGACAATCTTGGAGGAACGAGTAAAGAAATCGCACAAAAACCACCAGTTGTGGAGACAGGTGTTGATGATCTTTGGAGAAAGGTACATGCGAGGGAGTACTCTGTTGTTATTACCTAAATAAGACTCCCACCCAAATATCCATCATGTCATTATTACAAAGTTCAGATGCACACAAGAATGCCATGATGAAGGTGTTAAGTGAAGCTTACGTACCTACCGGTATCACTAGTGGAGAGATGGCAAACATGGTAAGACAAGTACTGGAGATCACAAGATTACATTCTATGAAGACGAGCTGCCGCCAGAAAGACTGAGTCATAATAAAGCATAGCACACCACTGTGCAATATAAATACAAGTTCATTGCTCGGGTTTTGATAGATAGGGATTTAAGTCTGAACATATGCCATTTAACTACTCTGAAAAGATTGGGTATAGGTCTGCGGGAGATACCGATGGGAGGCATGAACATGAAAGCATTTGATGGATCTCAAAGAGCTACTATTGGAGAGGTTAACCTGGATCTGAAGATGGGTCCAACCAGGTTCGATGTTGAATTCCAGGTGCTGGATATATCTGCTACCTATAACTTGTTGTTGGGACGACCATGGATACACGCAGTTGAGGCAGTTGCTTCTACTCTGCATCAGGTCATGACGTTCGAGTGGAATCACCAAGAGGTAGTTATCCATGGGGATGGAATTAATCCTATCTATACCAACCAGACTGTGCCAACCATTGAGAATAGAAGGAAGTGGGGAGGAGAGACATTCTACAGTATTGATCGGGTGAATACAATCGAGAAAGGACGATGGTTGAGCAACAAAGTACTAAGCATGCTACTGTGGTTAGGGTATGAACTAGGCAAGGGTCTTGGTCCTAAGCTTCAAGGAATCACAACCAATACGATCACAATATCATGGCACGACCTTTGGTCTCAGATATGAATACACTGTATAGGAATATAATGATTGGACACCACCGAGGCGTGACTTCTATTATCCATTGGAACAACATATACCACCGCTACATCAGGCATTCTGCTAGACTGATGTGATTTAGGGATCTGAAGAGGACGAGGTTTTGGACGGCATGAGGAACCTATTTTTGGACAAGGAAGACATGGACAACGGTGCAATCTTGGAGGAGGAGGAGGAAGACCTTACCATTCAGACAATGGGAGATGGAGATGTTCTCAGGAACTGGACTGCTGCACCATCCCGAGCTCGCCGAGCACTTGGGTAGCCTTGGGAGAACTAGCATATTTCTTTTAAAATTATTTTCTGGCATTTAAGACATTTCAATACTCTATTTTGAAATAATTACTCGAGACATCGAGTCGTATTTGTTTGAAAATTTTGAGTTTTAATTTATGCATCATTACTTTTCGTTTATTTATATTATTATCTTTCTACATTCTTTTTCAGCATAATTATTACCTATCATGTTGAACTTACGATTGTGACATATAATGAGACAACGCAACATGAGGAGAGTGATTCAGAAGATTGGGAAAATGATGTAATACCTGAGGAAATTATCAAAGAAGTAGAGGATTTTCAGAATAAACCAAAGTTCAATCTGGAAGAAACTGAGGCAGTTAAATTAGGGGATTCTGAAACAATCAAAGAAACTCGCTTTAGCACTCATCTATCCCCGTCAGAGAAGGAAGAGTACGTTAGATTTCTAAAGGAATATGAGGATATTTTTGCATGGTCCTATGACGAAATGACAAGGTTGAGCACATCCATCGTGACTCACAAGATACTTACCAATCCTATGTGTCCACCAGTAAAGCAAAAACTCAGAAAATTCAAGCCAGACATGAGTTTGAAGATAAAAGAGGAAGTTACCAAGAGAATTAAAGCCAAGGTCCTTCGGGTGGTCGAGTACCCAACCTGGCTAGCTAACATTGTGCCGGTACCAAAGAAGGATGGGAAAGTCAAGGTGTGCGTTGACTATCGAGATCTGAACAGAACAAGTCCTAAGGATGATTTCCTGCTACCCAACATACATATACTAATCGATAATTGCGCCAAGCATGAACTCCAATCCTTCATGGATTGCTTCGCAGGATACCACCAGATTTGGATGGACGTAAGAAAATGCAGAAAAGACACCCTTCATCATGCAATGAGGAATATACCGCTACAAGATGATGCAGTTTGGTTTGAAGAACACCGGGGAAACCTACATGAGGGCCATGACTACTCTCTTTTATGATATGATACATAAGGAAATAGAGGTGTACGTGGATGATGTCATCATCAAGTCTAAGAAGAGTTCGGATCATATAGAAGACCTGAGAAAGTTTATTGACCGACTACGAAAGTATAATCTAAAGTTGAACCCTGCAAAATGTGCTTCCGGAGTCCCTGCCAGGAAGTTAGTAGGTTTCTTTGTCAGTCGCCGCAGTATTGAGTTGGAACCGTCAAATATTAAAGCTATTCATGATATACCGCAACCAAAGAACATGAATGATGTAATGAGTTTCTTAGGTCGTCTTAGTTATATCAGCCAATTTATAGCACAGTCGACGGTAATATGTGAGCTAATCTTCAAGGTGTTGAGGAAGGATACTGTGACGAGTTGGACTAAAGAGTGTCAAAAGGCCTTCGATAAAATCAAGGACTATCTATCTAAACCACCTGTATTGGTCTCACTTATACTCGAGAGACCTTTGCTACTGTACATGTCCGTGTTGGATAGAGCCTTTAGTTGCGTCTTAGGACAACATGATGAGATTGGGAGGAAAGAACAAGTGATATACTATCTGAATAAGAAGTTCACACCTTTCGAAGCTCGGTACTCTTTGTTGGAGCATATCTGTTGTGCCCTGACATAGATAGCCAAGAAATTGAGACATTACTTCTGCGCATACACCACATACCTCCTATCAAGGATGGACCCACAAAAATACATCTCCCAGAAGCCTATGCCTATAGGCAAGGTAGCAAAATGGTAGATACTACTAAGTGAGTTCGACATCATCTATATGACTCAAAAGGTAGTCAAGGGGCAAGCATTGGTCGATCACCTGGTAGAGAACCCTGTGGGTAGAGAATACAAACCATTGACGACGTATTTTCCCATCGAGGAAGTCTCTTTCATAGGAGAGGATATTTCTGAGGCATACGACGATGGAAGATGTTCTTTGACAGAGCCGCAAACTTCAAAGGAGTGGGTATTGGAGGTTTCCTGGTATCCGAAACCGATCAACATTATCCGGTATCTACCAAGCTCAGATTTTCGTGCACCAATAATATGGCAGAATATGAGGCTTACATCTTGGGTCAGATTGGCCATCAACATGAATATTCAGGAATTGCTGGTAATCTGAGATTAAGATTTCCTAATACATTAGGTACTCTGAGAATGGGCCACCAAGAACACCAAGATATTGACATACCTACACTGTGTACAAGACTTGATCAAGAGGTTCACAAAGATAGAGCTCAAACATGTTCCTAGAATCTAGAACAAGTTCGTGGATGCGCTAGCTGCCTTGTCTTCCATGATACAACATCCAAACAAGAACTATATTGATCCTATCCAAATAGAAATCTGTAAGCAGCCAGCTTACTGCACTCATGTTGAAGAAGAGATCGATGGGAATCCATGGTTTCACGATATCAAGGAGTATTTAGAAAAAGGAGAATACCCCGAAAGTGCTACACACACACAGAAGTGCACGCTTTAGAGATTGGCCAACCACTTCTTTTAGAGTGGAGGAATTTTGTATAGAAGGACTCCCGGCTTGGGTCTGTTATGATGTGTTGATGCCAAGGAGGCATCCAGGTTGCTCGAAGAGATACATGCCGAAGCCTGCAGACCTCGCCCGAATGGTTTTGTTCAAGCCAGGAAGATATTAAGGGTGGGGTATTTCTGGATGACTATGGAGATGGACTGCATCAAATATGTATAGAAGTTCCACCAATGTCATGTACATGCTGATATGATACGAGTACCACCCAATGAACTCAATGCAACATGTTCACCCTGGCCTTTCTCTGCCTGGGGCATGGATGTCATCGGACCAATTTAACCCGCTACTTCCAACGGGCATAGATTCATTTTGGTGGCTTTATAATATGGGTCAAGGCCGCTTCCTATAAAGCTGTGACTAAGAAGGTCGTAGCAGACTTCGTCTGGGATCGTATTGTTTGCTGATTTGGATTACCTGAATCAATCATTTCCGACAATGCTGTCAATCTCAACAGTGATATGATGAAAGCCATGTGTGAAACATTCAGAATCAAGCACCGGAACTCCACAGCATATAGTCCACAAATGAATGGAGCCGTAGAAGCCGCCAACAGGAACATCAAGAAGATAGTGAGGAAGATGGTGGACAATTACAAGCACTAGCACGAGAATCTACCGTTTGCCTTGCTCGGTTACCATGCCACGGTCCGCATGTCAATTGGGAANGCTACCGTTTTCCTTGCTCGGTTACCATGCCACGGTCCGCATGTCAATTGGGGAAACTCCCTATTTATTGGTCTACGATACTAAAGTTGTCATACCTACCAAGGTGGAAATTCCTTCCATNTCTACCGTTTGCCTTGCTCGGTTACCATGCCACGGTCCGCATGTCAATTGGGAAACCTCCCTATTTATTGGTCTACGATACTAAAGTTGTCATACCTACCAAGGTGGAAATTCCTTCCATAAGAATCATACAGGAAGGCGAGCTCAGCGATGCGAAATGGATATAGAGCCAGTATGAGCAATTGGCTCCCATTGACGGTAAAAGGATGAACATAGTGTGTCACGGACAACTCTACCAAAATAGAATGGAAAGGGATTTCAACAAGAAGGTTAGACTGAGGCAATTCATACCGGGGCAATTGGCGTTAAAACGGATCTTTCCACATCAGGATGAAGCAAGAGGAAAATTCTCACCTAACTGGCAAGGTCCTTACATGGTTCACCGAATACTGACAGGAGTAACACTCATACTTGTAGAAATAGATGGGAGATATGGCTGAAACCTATCAATTTGGACGCCGTCAAGAGATATTACGTTTGAGATTGTATTTGCACTTTTTTTTTATGTAACATGAACTACGCTTGACCTCATTACCGTTTAAGAGGGGATACGTAGACAGCCCTGTGGGTTCGGTCACATTATAATAAAATCATCATTCCCCTCTACGATCAGAAATCGAGGTAAGCTTTCGAGTTTCATCAATCTCATTACGTCAAGGATCGCCAAAAGAGTATCACCGGAAGCATACATCAAATTGAGGCAAATGGCTCCTCAAAATTCTGAGTTAAGAAGGCCGCAATGTCTCAAAGCATGTCACGGACCATGACTCGGCCAAATTATTTACTTTCGTGCTTTATCTTTTAAAACAATTGCATTATTTATAAATGATTTACTACAAATGCATATTTTTCAAAGCCTCATTTATGTAATATCCAGATGTTACCCAGGGTGACTCGAACAAGGCGTCAAGACAAGAGTAGAGGTGAAATGAGGAATCGAGAGCAAGAACCGACCTTCCCCCAAACTCACAATTTTTCTTTGGATGCAGGTTTAACAGTCATAGCATTGATGAGCATGTCCACAAATATATACTGCAAGGCCATTATCTTCACACTGGCGGAAGTTGCCAAGCGCAAACAGGTCGAGCTAAGAATCACTTTTCTTCATCATATTTAATCTTCGCTTTTCTCCGCATAGGACTAAGTACTAGCCTCATTACTTTAGATAAGGCTAAGCACTTCCTCTATTATTGCATAAGGCTAAACATTGTCTTTCTTTGCATACGGCTAAGCATTGCCCTCATAACATTGCATGAGACTAAACACTGTCTCCATTACTTGTATAACGCTAAACACTGCCTTCACCTGCATAGGGATAAGCACTACCCTCTTTACATTGCATGAGACTAAGCACTGTCTCCATTTATTGCGTGAAACTAACGCTGTATCCATTACATCGCATGAGGCTAAGCACTGCCTTCATTACATTGCATAAGGCTAAACACTTCCTTCATATGCAACGGTTAAGCACTGCCCTCATTACGTTGCATGAGACTAAGCACTGCCTCCATTCATTGCATGAGACTAAATGTTGTATCCATTACATCGCATGAGTCTAAGCACTATTTCCATTATTGCATAAGGCTAAACGTTGCCTTTCTCTACGTAGGGCTAAGCACTGCCCTCATTACGTTGCATGAGACTAAGCACTGTCTCCATTATTGCATAAGGCTAAATGTTTCCTTTCTCTACATAGGGCTAAACACTACCCTCATTACATTGCATGAGACTAAGCACTGTCTCCATTACATTGCATGAGGCTAAGCACTACCTCCACTATTGCATAAGGCTAAGCATTGCCTTTCCCTGCATAAGGCTAAGCACTGCCCTCATCTCATACAAGGCTAAGCGCTACCTTGTCTAATTCTCACATACGACTAAAAATCAACAGTTACCTCTATCAATCGATCGACATCGATGCATCCTTGTATTTCATAGGCTAAAACAATGCCACATTGTCCGAAGGCATCATAGTCTGAAGGCATCATCCTCATAGCCCAAAGATACCATACCATGGTTTGAGGATCTCTCGAAACTGCATATCATTATTCAAAGGAGTCATAGTCCAGAGGCACCATCCTCATTGCCCGAGGACACCATTTCATGGACTGCAAATCCCTTATCATATGCTTCATGGACCAGGACGTCATGGTCTAAGGACATCACCCCCATTGTCCGAAAGACAACTCCCATGATCCGAAGAGAATTTACATCATGTTTAAATTTTGAAATAACTATATATATTCGCATGCATCTTATTTTAGTTTTGCAGGTAACTCGGGAGGTAACCATTCTACAAACATGAGTAATTCTCGCTCCAGTTTCCGTACATAACGTTCACATCCTTTGATTGTCTCAAACGTAACTAAGGATCAGCAATTGATTATTCTTTATTCCGTAACCGCTCAACAATGTATCCATAACGTTCAATTTCGCATTCATAGCTCTACCAGAAATTATCCACTACTTATGACACTACCCTACTGAGTGAAGATCCTTCTTCGAAACGTACAACCATTTTTATAACAACTCCATCGGTTTTGTTCGCCGTTGGATCCAGAACTATACACGGTCTGATTCCCATAATACCATAGATATATAGGCAACTCAGGAACCAGCGTTTGGCTGCCATTCTTTTAATAAAAAAATATACCTCATCCTCGTTCATTCAGACAAAATTGGTCATTATTTTCTTTATCCGACAACTCTTTCATCATTCCCGGGTAAATAGGGGCATCTGTTGATACCCAATATTGTTCTCATATTTTATAAAATATTTTATATACTTTCAAAATATTATTTTTGCACTACTACCCAATTTATAGGGGCCATACAAGTAATTTAATTAATTTTTAAAGATTGTAAATTGATTTCTTGCATCTTTAATTATCCGATAGTTACTAATTAGCTCCCAAATTATTTTGAGTAATTTAAATTAGCCATTTATGGCCATATGCATAATTTATAATATTTTACTTCATTTCCTATAATTATATTTTCATTTTATGTTATTTACGCATCTTTGCAATAATAGCTCATATTTTACAATTAATTGCATTTATCATTTTCTTTTGAGTCAAAATAACTTTTTGTATTTTTAAAATCTTCAGTTATTATTTTAAAAAATATTTATTTCCTTAAATAATATTTTTTATACCTATTTAGCTATTTATTGATTTATTTTTTCTTAAATTTGTTTATTGTAAAATATGGCCCAAGTTATGCCCATATTTGGACCAAATTAGTGGCCCAAATATCCCAAACCTTAGCCCAATGTACCTCCATACCAAACCAAACAACCCCCTTTAGATAACGCGGTCGGCTCAACCCTGAGCCTATCGCAAATGCGACAACTGGTCTGCGAATGCGAATCTAGAAGGCTCGCAAGAGCGGGAAAGCAGTCGCAAAAACGGCATGCTCCAGTCCCAACTCCCCATCACAAATGCGAATAGGGGTTCACATATGCGAACCCAAAACCCATTGCAAATGCGATATTTGTTCCAAAATTGCAAAAAGTTAGTCCCCTAGAGAAATATCGCAAAAGCGAGCAGGATCTCATAAATGTGGTGATCGCAAATACGACCATTTCCCAAATGCGAGAACAGAACACCTGCAAAAATCCTAACCTCTATCAAACTCTCCGGGACGCGTTCAAAACTCACCCGAGCCCTCAGGGCTCCACTCCAACCATTTGCACAAGTAAATAATTATCATACGAACTCACTTGCGCGATCAAAGTACCAAAATAATATCCAAAACCATGAATCAGACCCCAGAACACACAAAAATTACAATGAAACTTAAGAATTGCAAAAAGACAACATACGTCTAATTCCTATTAAACAAACTCAGAATGACACCAAATTTTGCAGACATGTTCCAAATGTAAAAATGGAGGCATACCATCACAAAACAAAAATCTGATCCCGATAGACATAAAGTCAAATGGATGCCAAGACAATTTTCTATAATAGAAGTCTTGACGAGTGCATCTATATGATACAACTAGATAGTTTTATGGAACGTGGCAAGGAACACATGATGTGTAAGCTTAAAGGGTCTATTTTTATGGACTGAAACAAGCATCTAGGGTATGGAACACTTATTTTTGCAAGGCAATTAAAACTTTCGATTTTGATCAATATCTTAACGAGTCTTGTGTATACAAGAAGTATGATAGGGATAAAGTGGCATTTTTAATTTTATATGTAGATGATATATTGCTCATAGGAAATAATGTAGGCATGTTGGGTTCAGTTAAGGAATAGTCCACGCACTTTGATATGAAAGATTTGGTAGATGCGGCTCATATCCTTGGGATCAAGCTCATGCGAGATAGCAAGAAAAGGATATTAGGCTTATCTTAGGCTCTTTATATTGATACAATGCGCTCCAGGTTTAGCATGTAAGATTCCAAGAATGAATTTCTTCCTTTCAGGTATGCAATTGCTCTATCTAAAGATCAGTCTCCTAAGACTGGTGAAGAGATAGAAAAGATAAAGACAGTCCCTTATGTATCTGTTGTAGGGAGTGTGATTTATGCCATGTTATGTACTAGACCTGATATCTGCTTTACCATAGGCATTGTTAGAAGATTAAGTCTAATCCTGCGCGAGAGCATTGCACCGCGATTACGCATATAATCAAGTACCTGAAAAGGACTAGGGATTATATATTAATCTACCAATATGGTGACTTTGTACCCATTAGGTGCACTGATTCGGATTTCCAATCGAATAGAGATTCTAGAAAGTCTACATCAGGAAATGTGTATACTTTGAGAGGTGGAGCCATAAGTTGGAGGAGCATCAAGCAATCTTATATATTTGATTTCACCATGGAAGTCGAATATGTGGCAACCTATGAGGCGACCAAAGAGGCGATTTGGCTCGAAAACTTCCTAAGAGAGTTGGGTGTATCAATTACACTTTACTGTGATAATAATGGTGCGGTTGAAAATTCAAAGGAACCACTGAGCCATAAAAGATAAAAGCACATTGAGTGTAAATATCATTTAATTCGCGATATAATGCAGAGAGATGATGTATTAGTCACCAAGATTGCATCATAAAATAACTTGGCGGACCCCTTTACTAAGAGCTTGCAACAAAAGACTTTTGATAGGCATGTAGATGGAATAGGTGTTAGGATTATAGACACATGGTTATGAGTCTAAGTGGGAGATTGTTAGGATATACTATAAATCATGCATTTTCTTATAGTATTTTTTTATGGAATAATTATTTATTTATTTATTTAATTCAATAAAATTTTATTTTAAAAGATCATGTATTTGTTTGTGTGTTTTTTGCTTATATAATAGATGATTTAGTGTAAAGAGTTTAGCTTATACACAGAAGATTAAATCATCGGTTCTTGTAAGTCATAAAGTTTATGTTCACGATCTAATGATGGAATTGGACAAACCATCGGAGTGGTTATAGCACAAGATTAAGTATAATTTATCTTGATTATGGGAATGGTTTAATTTCGACTTCTTGCGCTAGTACATTTTGTATGTATTGAACGGATCAAGTAGAGATTTTATACTGACTTAAGAAAATAATTCTCTGGTCCATTCAATATACTTATACTCTTAATGTTGATATAATTATTATTAGTTGTGTGTATCATTTAGTTTATTAATTTATTAAAAGGCGAGATTCTTTTGTGGGTCAACAAGCCTGTTAAATTGGACAATAATGATATACATTGGTGATAAAATAATTAGTTGATAGAATTCATGCCTCGATTTTGAGATTGATGATACTCCTTTATGAAAGCTTATAAATTTTTATGTGTAAACCCAACCGGTAGATTTTGTATCCGACACATGATATAATTAAGTTAAGCGAAAGTCTTAAGGAGGTAATCAATAAATTAAATTGTAAGTAATTTAATTTGATTAATTAGTATATGAATCTTAACATGGGGAGTTAAATAAGGTTTTATGGAAGAATTTCGAAATTGAACTAAGGAGTGCAATTGCGAATTTTTAGTGGAATAATTCATAATTTATTATGGTAGATATTAATTTCGAAATTTGAAATTAGTTCCATAATAGGTAGCTTTGTTAATTAAATTCTATGGTCTCTATTGTGTCTAAATAATTGAAAATAAAAGAAACATTTCCTTAGTGGAAAAGAAAACCCAACAGGTTTTGGAAAAGGGTTTTTACCCAAAATTTTGGCTATATATACATGGATATTTCCTCCATAAGGCTGGCTGAATTTTGATGCTCTTTCCCTTGGAATTCCCCCCTCCCCC
>AWOL01S0068907.1:15606-35677 GCA_000715115.1 Nicotiana otophora
TGAAATTGGAGACCAACGAGATTGATTTATTTTTTTCACGCTTCGAGAGGTAACTCGTATAAACTCCATATGTGTTAATTGTTTAATTTTCACGTGAATTCGATAACGAAATTGCTTCCGTTGCATTATATAATCCTACACTTAGAATCATAATTTAGTAGTACGTTGAGTAAACTATTGTACAAGTTGCCTACTGATTCTTGACATGTTGCAAAAGATTTAAGTTGCTACACAAATTGCCTATTGGTTCCTGGCATGTTGCAAAAAATTAAAGTCAAAAGAATAAGATCATAAGATAGAATATCCTTTGAAGCATCACTACTATGTTACACCGACATTATTTCCCTAAATAATGTTGAAAATCACTGAAAGAAGTTACACAAGAAGGCAAAAAAGGAAAAGAAAGAGTTAGAGTCACTAAAATTCAAATTTAAAGACATGGAAAAGAGAAAGTTATGTTCAAAGAGAAAGGAAAAACAACGATTGCAGAAAAATAAAAGAAATTAAATAAAGAAGAAAAAAGAGAAAAGAAAATGGGAAAAAGCAAAACAAATGGGGTACAATGGTAATTCGGTAAGGTTCGGTTCGCTTAGTAGACGTGCTCTTACCGGATTCATCAGCTTGGAATGATCAGGCCTATCCACTCGCGCACTCGCATTTGGACTTTGGGATTAGTACATACAAGAAATTTAGCCAAGCGTCCGGCTGTCACATCCACTACACCCCTACTCGTGTATGCAAACAGAAAATAGAAGTACCATACAGTTAATATTAGATGGGTCTTTGTCGTGGGAGAAATATTTCCGGGTATTCGTCCTTGTACAAAACATATTAGAGCAAAGTTCATTTGTAGCGATTACGGCAAACTTATATCACCTAATAGTCATAAAATAACCCCATACAATTAACAGTTTAAAATTAATTAAAAGGTTAGTCCAAGACCACTGTCATTCAAAACCCTAATTTGCTTCTCCTTCAGCGATCATACCCTTTTTCCTCAGCCGGAGAAGTCGCTGTCGAACGCCGTTATCGCAAGCGCCTCCTCCGTATTGAACCACCAATCAACGCCCTCTGTCGTGATCCATTCCCGAGGGGACTGCCTTCACCTGACGACCGTCGTATCCTGTATTGTTCCATTTACGCAGCTGGACCATAGAAAATGGTCCTTGTATTTTACCAGAAGGATCCTTGTAATGCCACAATTTTTGTATATATATTTTGAGCACATAAATTAATAGCACATATATTCTAATATTAAAAGTTTTTGTATAAGTTTAAGAGAAGTCGAACAGTGAACGTCAACCTTTATAGATCAATCAATTCAAAAGAGACACTAGAAATAAATAATTTGATGGCTCCCCGAATGTTTGGAAAAGATAATTGAGGGCTCAGTTATATTACTACTATTATTATAGGAAAAGGTTGAATCTCCAACCAGTCAAAAGGAACTTTTGAACAGAAGTTTTTGTTCGTCCTTTAGATCTCGAGAAAGTGTGAACTAGTCTAATGACCTTGCTAGTTCCCCTTTGCTAAATTTTATTCGATCCTTTTACCACATTTTTTCAGCTTCATTGATCTTGATGGAAGTTTCTGCAACCTTACTCTAGAGTATAGCTGGAGAACCTACCGATGACGCACCAGAAAATGATTCCATCCTTGACAAAAATTGGCTATTCCGACCAGTTGGGTCGAAATTAGCAACAGACGTCGGCTTCTCCAGATTCTTAGATTCGGTCTTCCTATCTCTTCCTTCATTCCAAGTATCTTTATTTAGTCCCCCTCCAGAATGTGCACCGTCTTCACCAATATTTAAAAGTCATTTTAGATTATGTATTAGACTGGAGAGCATTTATTTTGAATATTGGTATATTACAAAATATATATACAAAATAAACTGTCACTATACAAAAATAGACGGTCACTATACAATTTATATACAATAGACTGTCACTATATAAAATATATACAAAAATAGATTGTCATTATACAAAAAATATACTAAATAGACTGTCACTATATAAAATATATACAAAATAGACTGTCATTGTACAAAAATATACTAAATAGACTATCACTATACAATTTATATACAATAGACTGTCACTATACAAAATATAAATAAAATAGACTATTACTATGCAAAATATATACTAAATAGACTGTCACTATACAAAAAATATACAAAATAGACTGTCACTATACAAAAAATATACAAAATAGACTGTCACTGTACAAAAAATATACAAAATGAATATTTCGGGCTATTGGATATAATATATTTGGGCCGGAAGGCCATTTTGTGTTAATGGACAAAAATATGGGCTATTAAAATTTTGAGGGGCTATGGGTAATTTTCTCAAAATATTAAGCATCAAACGTCGTCTAAATAACTTTTATTTGTTCCATGAATGGCGGAATTAAACGAGCAATTTCAAGCTTAATGGTACATGACCAGCGAAAACAAAATCTTGTCGTTATCTCCAGGACTTAAACAATTAGATCTTTTGCCGCTTCTTGTTTGTTATGACCCAAAACTCTAACATTTCGTGATTGCACCTATTACAATACTAGGCAAGCCGAAAATCACATATAACTACGCATTTTGAATTGAGAATAAGATGAAATAGGTTTAACAGTAATAACTCTCATAAATAGTCGATAAGAAATACTTCGACTCAAAAACAAGATTCCCAAAAAATCGAGTGTCACTGAGCACATGAGCTACTAAAATGTCAACACAGTCAGACTGCTAATACAACTGTCTAGAAAGATAGAGCAGTGCTAAATAACTAAAAGGAAAGAAGAGTCGAGGTCTGTGGATGCCAAAGCACCTACCTCAAAAGTCTCCAAACAAATAAAGCTCCAAATCTAGCAACCGCTGTGTCTAGAAGTACCTGGATCTGCACACGAAGTACAGAGTGTAGTATGAGTATAACCGACCCAATGTACTCAATAAGTAACAGGACTAACCTAGGGCTGAAAGCAGTGATGAGCTTAGAAAGGTACAGTCCAAATCCAGATAATAACAGTAATAACTGAAAAAGAAATCCAATAATCAGCTTGTAAGCAGTACAGAAATGTGGACATGCTTTTCTAGTTTTTAATAATTTGAGTGCAACACGGATAAAAATATGACAAGTATGACTAATATGAGATATGTCACATATAGATATCTACATGTCAAGTATGCATGTCAACTGTAATGCTACACAGTGATAAAGTCATATGCTCATGCTCTCAGAGTATTCATCCTCACTCAGTACGCTCGATCACTCGGCACTCCCAATCACTCAGCACTCTCGGTCACGCAGCACTCTCAATCACTCAGCACTCTCAATCACTCGGCACTCCCACTCATCGGTACATGCGCTCACTGTTGGTATGTTAGATTCCGGAGGAGCGGATCCTGCCAAAGCGCTAATATAAGCCAATCATGGCATGAATCAATAAAGCCTGTTGCGGCGTGCAGCCCAATCCCATAAATACCACTCACAATCAGGCCCTCGTCCTCACTCAGTCATCAATCTCTCCAGTCTCTCGGGCTCACAAATCTCATGACAATCAGCCCAAACAATGATAATATGATGTAACAATAAATGGCAACAGAGACTGAGATATGATATAAAAATGATAGATGTGACTGAGTACATAATTGCAATTTAAGCAAATAATTCAACAGCAGAAGTGACCTCCGTGGGTCCCAACAGAACAACCATATAGTCTAAGCATGATTTCTAACATTAATTATAGCTCAATTACTCTAACAAGTAGGAGTTTCATGAATAGCAACAAGGTTTGATAACTACACAGTACCACGGAATCAACCGAGTCACAATTACCATGGTGCACACCCACACGCCCGTCACCTAGCATGTGCGTCACCTCAACACCAACCACATAACATGTATTTCAGGGATTCATACCCTCAAAACCAAGTTTAGAAGTATTAGTTACCTCAAATCGCGCAAATCTCTGCTCCAACAAGCCCTTGCCTCGCGAATCTGCCTCCGGACGACTCGAATCTAACCACAAACAACTTAATACAATCAACACAAGCTATAGGAATCGATTCCATATGATAAAGTTAGGTTCTTTAACAAAAGTCAAAAAGTCAACCCCGGGCCAACGTCTCAAAATTCAACAAAAATTATAAAATTCGAACACTCATACAAAGACGAGTCCAACCATACCAAAATTACCAAATTCCGACCATAAATCGACACTCAAATTTCCAAATCTTACTCTCCAATCCCTAGTCCAAAATTCCTCAAATTCCACCTTAAAAATACATAATCTAGGTGGGAAATTCAATGGGTAATCAATATTAATGAATAAAAATGATCAAAAGTGGCTTACCTCTTGAAATCTAGCGAAACCCCTCTCAAAAATCGCCACTACCCGAGCTTGCAAAGTCCAAAAATGAGAAAGACCTCAAAACCCTCGATTTTATGAAGTCTGCCAGATATTTCGCGTCAGCGGAGTCAGGGGCCGCACCTGCGATTCCGCTTTTGCGGAGAAATCTTCGCTTCTGTGAAATCCACTTAAGCCCCTGACCTAGCGAACTTGCGGTCCCATCTTCGCACCTGCGGGACCGCATCTGCGGATCACTCCACCGCTTCTGCGATGCCCAGCCCTACTGCCAAACTCCGCTTCTGCGGAACATTTCGTGCAGGAGCGCGTCCGCTTCTGCAGATTTCTTCTCCCCGCCTGTGATCCCCAGCTGCCTTCTCCTTTCTCACACCTGCTCACACCTGGCCACTTCAGCGGCTCCGCACCTGCGGCCAATCCTTCCGCATGTGCGATAACACCAAACATCAGTTGCTTCACCAATCTTCTAAGTCCCAATTTCAATATGTTAACCATCTGAAATCCACCCAAGACTCCCGGGACCTCAACCAAACATACTAACAAGTTCCTAAAACACGATACGAACTTAGTCGAGACCTCAAATCACGTCAAACAACATCAAAAACACGAATCGCACCCCAATTCAATCCAAATGAAACTAATGGATTTCCAACTTCTATAATTGATGTCGAAACTTATCAAACTAACTCCGATTGACCTCAAATTTTGCACGCAAGTTATAAATGACACAACGGACCTATTCCAACTTCCGAAATCAAAATCTGAGCTCGATAACCACAAAGTCAAATCTCGGTCAAACCTCTCAACTCTCCAAACTTCAACTTTTTCAACTTACGCCAATTCAAGCCAAAATCACATACGGACCTCCAAATCAATATTCGGACACACTCCTAAGTCAAAAATTACCATACAGAGTCATCTGAACCATCAAAACTCCATTCTAAAGTCAATTATACATAAGTCAACATCCGGTCAACTCTTCAACTTAGGCTTCCAACCTTGGGACTAAGTGTCCCAATCCATTCCGAAATATCTCCGGAAGCAAACCAACCTCCCCATCAAGTCACATAACAACAAATGAGCATAGAATAAGCAATAAATGGTGGAATGGGGCTATAATATTCAAAACAACCGGCTGGGTCATTACATTGTTACTATTGGAGAAAGGTTCTATCACACAAGAAGTTCAGGAACAACTAAATCTCTGTTAGAAAATTTGGGAGAGCAAGACAATACAAAAGAACACTCAAAACAAATAATAAAGTAGAGGAAAGGATGATTTTTATTCAACTTAACTTTCTCCAAATGGCTAGAAATATATGGCTACTTATATGAGAAATCTTTCATGTATCTAGCCTACACTACATGTAAATATAATAACTAAGTCCACACCTCACGTCTTTCAAGGTACATGGATGACACTACTAGACATTGTATCTTTCAAAGTACATCAATGTGTTCATACTCTAATATATGTACTGAATTAATATTCTAGTTCATGAACTAATGTAAACGAATGTAAGCAAATGGAAACAAGTTTATATTGTTCACATTTCAACATCTCCCCTTAAACTTGTTTCATCACTCCAATAGCCATTCTTAGCTTTTGAAAGAGCTCATTCTTCAACGGCTTGGTGAAAATATCCGCAATTTGGTCTTGTGACTTCACGTGCTCAAGCTGCATAACTTTATTTTCATGTCCTTCAACTGTGTAGCCCAAAGGTTGATCAATGTAAACCTCTTCCTCCAAAACACCATTCGAGAAAGCCGACTTCACATTCATTTGATGAATTTTTCATTGATTTTGAGCTGCCAAAGAAATAAAAAAACAAATTATTTCCAAACGAGCAACCGGTGCAAATACCTCAACATAGTCAATATCGGCCTTTTGATTATATCCCTTGGCAACCAATCTTGCTTTGTACCTTTCTACCTTACTCTTGAAATTTTTCTTCAACTTGTACACCCATTTGACACCAATGGTGCTTTTGCCTTTTGGAAGTATGGCTAATTTCCAAGTATCATTCTTCTTGATTGCCTTGATTTCTTCATCCATAGTATCTCTCCATCTGGCATTTTGGTCAGCATCTTTATAAGTTAAAGGTTCACTATCCACCAACAAATAAAAGTGAGTCAAATCATACAAATCTTTTCTTACCACTTCCGTATTTTCATACAACTAATGAAGACTTTTAGTTTTCTGAGGCACTTCACTTGAAGAGCTTGAACTTGACTCATCTTCTTCTCGAACTTGTGCTAGAGGTGTTGAAGGTGTTGTGATAGGCTGCTCCGCAACTTCTTCATCATGATCTTCATGAAATAAAGGACTAAAAGAGTAATCTTGCTCTTTAATTTTCCATTCCCAAACATTATCTTCATCAAACTCAACATCTCTGCTTATAGTGACCTTGCCATTTCTTGGGTTATATAATTTATAACCTTTAGAACTTTGATCATAGCCAATGAAAACATACCTCTCACTTTTATCATCAAGCTTGGACCTCTTCTCATCCGTCACATGTGCATATGCAATGCTCCCAAAAACTCGCAAATGAACAACTTTTGGCTTGAAACCACTCGAAGTCTCTTGAGGTGTTTTGTCACGAATACTCTTGGTGTGACACCAATTTGACAAATACACTGCACAAGCAACTGCTTCAGCCCAAAACTCCTTTGGCATATTTTTGCTCTTCAACATACTCCGTGCCATGTTGAGAATAGTCCGGTTCTTTCTTTCCACGACGTCATTTTGTTGTGGTGATTTTGAAACAGTAAAAAAGTGACGAATTTCACTATTTTCACAAAAAATCTTGAATCATTTGAAGTGAATTCTCCACTATTATCGGACCACAATGACTTAACTTGATAGCCACTTTGTTTCTCCACCATGCCCTTGAATGTTTTTAAAGTATCAAACACCTCAGATTTCACCTTCAAAAAATACACCCAAGTTTTTCTAGAAAAATCATCAATGGAAAGTAAACAATAATTACTTTTATCAAGTGAAGATGGCTTGATTGGTCCGCACACATCTATGTGAATCAACTTCAATGGAAATCGGGTTCTAGTCAAAGACTCTTTAGGAAAGCTTTTTCTTGCTTGCTTTCCAAAGAGACATCCTTCGCAAATTTGACTCGGATGATTAATAGTTGGCAATTCATTCACCATGCTTTCTGTTTTCATCAACCTTAGACTATCAAAATTCACATGACCAAATCTCTTATGCCAAAGTAAAGATGAATCTCTGGTACATGAAAGGAAACACCTTGGAACATCACATTGAATGTTCAAAACAAACATTTTATTATTAGCCATAGGAACTTTGGCTAACAATCTCCCATTTTTATCTCTCATGACAACTTTTTATCTTTCAAATGAATATCATAATTTTTCTTCAAAAGTTGTCCCCAAACTTAAAATATTACTTCTCATCTCCGGTACATACAAAACATTAGAAATTAATTGGTGACTACCATTTTCAAGCAAATTAAAATCGTTCATTTTCCTTTGATTTTAACCCGCAAAGAGTCTCCAGAAGTTATGTTGTCACCATTCAATTCTTCAAGATCCACAAATAAATTCTTTTTTCCATAAATATGGCTACTTGCACTGGAGTCAAGGTACCATTGACTTCTCTTTATACTTTCTTCTCCTTTGTAAGCGAGAAGTAAAGTGTCATCTTCATATTCATTTTTGCTCTCCACAAAGTTAATCTTTTCCTCCACATTATTTTTACATTCCCAAGAAAGATGACCAAATTTATGACAAGTATAACATTCAATATTAGATTTATCATACCTTCCTTGATTTTGCCTTCATCCTCTACCTCTTCCATGACATATTCCTTGATTAGAGTCTTGGCTCCTATTTTCTTTATTTGGTGGTTGGCAACCACCTCTTCCTTTTCCACCACGACTTTGTCTACGTCCATGACCTCTTTGTTGCGAGCCACGCCTTTCATCTTTCTCCTTGAAAGAATGTTTTGCTTGCAATGCTTGTTCAACCAATTCTTCTTTCGGTTTCTTCAACTTTCCTTCATGTGCTGGCAAAGAACCCGTGAGTCCTTCAATGGTCATGGTATCCAAATATTTGGACTCTTCAATAGCCACAATAATATAATTAAATTTTAAATCAAGGGACCGTAGTATTTTTGCAACGACCCTATCATCACTCAAGTCTTCACCATATCTCTTCATTTGATTGACAATAGCCAAAACTCTTGAACTATAATCCGAAACGGATTCTGATTCCTTCATATGCAATGATTCAAACTCTCCTCTTAAGGTTTGGAGACGAACTCTTTTCACTTTATCCAAACCTTTAAAGGAAGTTTGAAGAATCTCCCATGCCTTCTTTGAGGTGGTTGCATTTGCAACCTTCTCAAACATCTTGTCATCCAAACTTTGATGGATGAGAATGAGCGCCTTTTGATCTTTCTTTTTAAAGGAAGCATCATCATCCGCTCAATCATCTCCGACTTCCACCGATTCCCAAACATCATAGGCACCAAGCAAGGCTTTCATCCGAATACACCAATTTCCATAGTTCTCTTTTGTGAGCATAGGAACTTGAAATAGAGTTCCATTACTATTTGTCATTTTCTCTCCAAGTTTGGTTGTCTCTCAAACATACCGGCTCTGATACTACAATATTAGAAAATTTGGGAGAGCAAGACAACATAAAAGAACACTCAAAACTCACAAAGAAGAAAGTGGAGGAAAGGATGATTTTTATTCAACTTCACTTTCTCCAAATGGCTAGAAATACATGGCTACTTATAAGAGAAATCGTTCATGTATCTAGCCTACACTATATGTAAACATAATAACTAAGTCCACACCTCATATCTTTCAAGGTACATAGATGACACTACTAGACATTGTATCTTCCAAAGTACATCAATGTGTTCATGCTCTAATACATGTACTAAATTAATATTCTAGTTCATGAACTAACGTAAACAAATGGAAACAAGTTTATATTGTTCACATTTCAACAAATCTTTTCACCCAAATTATCTAAGAGGCATAATAGGGAATAGGAACTTCGTATCAGTGGAAGTACAAGGAGTGCAAATGGAGGTGGCCAGGTGGTGATGTGCAGAAAGAACAAGAATGAGGAAGGGAGATGATAGTGACCAATGAGTAGGGGTGGCTAATGGGCGGGTTAGGTCGAATATGAGCGACTCGAAAAAGAATAGTACAAAAACAGATGAAATATCCTATCCGACATGTATTTAATACGGATAGAAAATGGGTAACCAGATAATATGTATATCCATATTATCCATGACTTCTTGATTATGATTAATTTTGAAAGAATTCTTGGTCTCTCAAACTCTAGGAACCCCCAATTTGAGTCTTTGCAAATGTAAAAGTTAAATTCATTAGTTATCCATTTTTCAAGTGGATAATATGGATCTTATCGAAGTTTGAGTCATTTTTAAAAAGTTCATTATCCAACCTATTTTTTAGTGAATAATATGGATAGATAATTGCCACTACTATCAGTGAGGGACTAAGAATGCTCGTAATTTGTAAACTCAAAGGATGGTTTCTGAGAGAGTATATGAACAATGTTTTCCGATCTATAAGAACCACGTTAGACCAACCTTGAAACTTGAGAAACCCTTTGAGCCAGAAATTCCAGTTAGAACAAATGTTCCAATTTTATAGCATTTATAGTGATTGGTGAATTGTGCATTTCTCTGACTTGGAATCCAGCATCCAATATTTTCGCAAGAAAAAAGAGGAAAGTAACTGCTCAAGGCGTTCTACATTGGTAAAATGATGGCTTTAAAACAGGTTATAATGGTGCAAATATGATCTTTCGATCAAACGAGATACGAGATGCGAAATGCAGACATAAGTAGCAATCGAATGCGTATATATTCAATAAAGATAAGTAGCTAATACCTGCTAGTTAGCAGTATATCGAGTATGCAATAAGATACTTCAGAATGCTGCTTGAACTAACAATTTTTCATATTCTAGTACTATTTAATGATGAATATTAAATCCATATAAACACCAGGATCGGAAGTGCCGCTAATGCAGTTAAGGTACGCGGCACTCTGCAATATTCCAGATCTCTTTTGCATATTGAGAAATTGTTCGGTCACTACTAAATTTGCCACTCCCAGCGGTGCTCAGTATAGACATCTTTATCCATCTTCTCCTGTCCCTGCAGGGTAAAGGACACAAACATCGTTAGCATATTTTGATACAAATCGAGGAGAATTTCCTCCCAAACTTCTGACAGCTTAGGTGGGCGTAAAAGGTCGTCCTTTTCAATAAGAACTGAAATCATTCATCATAAGTGTGGAATGAACAAACTGAATCTATGTATAATACTCGAATGATCATGGATCGTCATTACCAAAACCAATATCACCAGAAATGAGCCTTAAGATATCTGGTAACAGTGTCTAAGGGGAACTTCAAAACCTACCGGAAGAAATACTTGCTTTATTTTGTCTCTTTCCTTTTTTTCACTTGCTAAGTACATCAAGACAACGAAAAGTTGATAAAGTTATAGGCAGAACAATGTTTATCAAGTCTTCCTAGGTAAGAATATCTGAAATTATGTTCTCCACAGAAATTTTGATTCATCATGTTGTTTTTCAATCGTTTGCAAGTGCATATAAGTCCAGCATTTTCACCCCAAACGACTTCTTTGATCTTTCTGACCAGATCTATGTCAATAGCAGTACATGCATATTAAGTTTACTTCATAATAAGGCAAGCTCAAAGAGGGAATCCAGTTCCACGTAAAGAATAACTCACAGCAGTGATATTTTGGTGGAACACAAATAGTTCAAAGTTAAGTAGAAGATCTTACTTGTAAGCTTCATCTACTCTTGCCTGAGCATCCATGTAGCTCGGAAAATCATGGCCAACAAGAAAATAGTCACCACGACCATAGCCAGAGTTCCCTTCTAGCGACTCAAGGAGAGGATTATAATCATAGGTCCCAAATGCTCCACTCCTTATAAATTGCTTGGCCTCTTCAAACCGAGGATCAGGTTTGAACTGGCATAATTAGGATGAGAAAGCTAGTTACTGGCGCTACTTGCTCTGATGGGAATATAACAAACAAGTGTATTCTAGCGCATATGGGGTGAGGGGTGAAAGTAGTACTTCAACTGCAGTAAGCACAGCCAATACACTACAGAAATAATATTCCTTCTATGTATTTTGGGCTGGTCCAAACAGAAGTAACTTCCATGAGAAAAGAACTTCGTCTAGTACTGTTCCTTGCGACTTAATTTGAGGAACTTTCACAGTTTTCTATCATGGGAGGAAGTAAGTCATATCATTACAAATTTCTTTGACCTACTGATTCTCTCAAGTCAAGCTAGGGCTGAAATTGAGAGGACCTACTAATGAAGTAATCTGCTAACTGCAGAGATCTCTACAGAAAAAATATTATCCTTTTCAGCACATTAAATCTTGAATAAACAGCAATCAGTAACATGGTCAGTGGAGAAACCAAGCACTCTAGAATAAGACAATTTGGAACCAATACAAGGAAAATTTATTTGTGGCACACCAGTTAAAATCCAGGACACAGGGCAAAATGAGTAGGCTAATCAGGTGCTGAGTTATAAATTAGTAGCACGGCTATGAAAATAATATACTTTTTTAAAGCATGAACTATGAAAATAATATACTGTAGGTGCTAAAAGATCTAAACCAGCAATATGGCTGACGAATCAACTTCTACTGTAGAGTAAATACGATATATTCTTAGAAGAATACCAGTCCATCCTCTCGTTCTTTCCGCAATCGGGGAACTTCATCAGCTGTTGCACCAAAAAGAAAGAAGTTTTCTTCTCCAATTTCCTCCCTGATTTCCACATTGGCTCCATCTAGTGTCCCTAAAATAAGGCATCCATTAAGTGCAAATTTCATGTTGCTTGTTCCACTTGCTTCCATGCCTGCAGTACTGATGTGTTGTGATAGCTCACTTCCCGGAATAAGCATCTCTGCCACTGATACATTATAATTGGGAACGAATACCACCTGAAAAATCAGCCAACCTCCTGTTAGTCCAAAAAAAACGTACTGACATAATGAAAGTGACAAAGTGCACGCTAAATACTGTCTCGAGTGAAACTTAAATTAGAGGACAACATCCGCACTAAAGCACGAATTGTAAACATGTCACCTGTGTGCATCAAATTAAAATAATTGTTGTTCGGAATAAGAATTAATTCTTATTCCCCAAGTTAGATCTTTGAAAAGAGAAATAGTCGGAAAAGCTACTATATTAACATAGCACTCTTAGCTGAAAATGAGAGACTACAAACGTGTAAGATTTCACCAAGGCAAGAAAACTGAAAATGTGCTGGTTAAAGATCTACTAGAATTTACCTTTTGTAAAGCACATAACTAATAAAAACGACAAATTCAATCTAAATTCAGTTGGAACTTTCCGACAGATTATATGAATCCGGCCCCTGAGCATGACCCATTACAATTTCTAAACAGGGGAAGTTACATCTATCAAGAAAAAAAAGTTCCTAAACCAACAACTGCCTGGTTAACAGAATTACTAAATGCTAAAATAAGAATATAAGCATCAGCGCTTTACACTCAATAGACAATACAGTGTGCAAGTTAAACACATTCAGGAAACTACTTCTAAAAATAAATTTTATTAAATAAAACAGGGCCAATTTACAGAAAATGAAAAGAAAAACACGCGCACACACACAAAGAGTTTACAATACGCCCTTGCAGGAGATATACCTAACTTGCCATACATCAGTATCATTAAAAGGCACATACCATCTCTAGAAGGTCATTTGATTTATAAATAAAACAAGTAATATTTGGTCAGAAAAGAATCTAATGCTCTCCCTACTTGGTGGATGACACATGATTTGAAAGAAGGGGCAACGTATGCAGGACAAATAGTAAAGAAGATTTCGTAAAAATTAAGCCGGGACAGAACGATACATGCACACAGACATTTTTGATATATCAACTTTTCTTGGGGCAAAACTGCCTTTGAAGGTATTTATGAAAATTATTAAAACTTCAAAAGGTAAATATTAGAATCTATGTAGATATTCTAGAATATTAGAATTATAGTATAGGATTAATTAGTGATGAGTTACTTCCTGTTACTCTTGATTATCTTTCTTTTCTTAGAACATGTAACCACAACTATTTAAACCCTATTACATTGAGGGACTAATCAAGTTGAGTTCTCTCTCAAACTCTCTTCTTTCTATACCCTAGACCCTACACCCTAAGTTCACAGGTGAAGTGCTATCTCATCCTGGATCGCGATAGGCTATGATCAAAAAGATGTCTGCTTTACATGCTAGTGGTACTTGGGAGTTTGTTCCTCTACCTCCAAGTAAATCTACCCTTGTCGACGGGTGTATCAGTCAAAGTTGGTCTAGATGGTCAAATTAATTGACTTAAAGCATGTCTTATTGCCAAAAGGTTATACTCAGATATTTGGGCTTGATTACAATGATACTTTCTCCCCCCGTGACAAAAATACCATATGTCCGTCTTTTTCAATCCATGGTTGTTGTTCGCCATTAAACTCTTTATCAGTTGGACATTAAGAATGTTTTTCTCCATTGTGATCTTAAGGATGAAGTATAGATGGAGCAACCGCCTGATTTTGCTGCTCAAGGGAGTCTAATGGTCTTGTATGTCGGTTGTGTCGATCCTTATATGGTTTGAAATAGTCTCCTAGGGCATGATTTGGTAAGTTCAGCATGTTCATTCAGGAGTTTAGTATGACTCGCGTGAGGCTAATCATTCTATCTATCGATATACTGCTCATAAGTTGTGCATTTATTTGGTCATTTATGTTGATGATATAGTCATCACGGGCAATGATGAAGATGGTATACTTAAATTGAAGCAACATCTCTTTTAGCATGACAAAGGACCTAGGTAAATTGAAGTATTTCCTAGACATTGAGGTCGCGCAGTCCAAATCAGGAATTTTCATCTCACAACGTAAGTATGTCCAAGACATTCTTGAGGATACATGTATGACACGCTGTAGACCCATTGACACTCCTACGGACCCCAGTATTAAACTTCTACCACGACAAAAAGAGCCCCTTAGTGATCCTGGAAGGTATGGCGGCTAGTTGGTAAGTTGAACTATCTCACACTAACTCGACCTGACATTGACTTTCCTATGAATGTGGTAAGCCAGTTTATGGACTCTCCATGTGATAGTCACTAGGATGCAATTGTTCATATTCTCCGATACACAGACGCTGATTAGGCAGGTTCACCTTCTGATAGACGGTCTATGTCTGGATATTGTGTGTAGGAGGTAATTTGGTGTCTTGAAAAAGCAAAAAACAAAATGTGGTTGCTCGATCTAGTACAGGAGCTGAATACCGAGCAATGGCTGTGGCAACTTACGAACTAATTTGGATTAAACAGTTGCTCAAAGAATTGAAGTTTGGAGAAATCAGTCAGATGGATCTTGTGTGCGATAACCAAGATGCCCTTCATATTGCATTAAATCTCATATTTTAATGAGAGAACTAAACACATTGAGATCGACTGTCACTTCATTTGGGAAAAGATACTCTCAGGATATATTGTTACGAAATTTGTAAAGTCAAATGATCAGCTTGCAGATACTTTCACCAAATCCTTCACTGGTTCTCGTATCAGCTATATTTGTAATAAGCTTGGCACATATGATTTGTATGCACCGGTTTGAATGGGAGTGTTAGAATACATATTCTAGAATATTAGAATTATAGTATATGATTAGTTAGTGATCAGTTAGTTCCTCTAATTATGTACTCTTGATTGTCTTTCCTCTCTTAGAACATGTAACCATAACTATTTAAACCCCATTAGCTTGAGGGAAAAATCAAGTTGAGTTTTCTCTCAAACTCTCGTATGTAAGATTTTAGTTTTGAAGAAGTTTTGGAGTTGGGAGACCCCTCCTTAAATCCTCATGTACATATAGTTAAACTGCTTACCTTCAAATAATTATTGATGTCAGGGTCACTGTTGATAACGTCGCCAACATCAGTCACCAGCTTTACAATTCTTTTTGCATTTGTATATGTTGCAAATGCTTTTCCTCCAATCATGACCGTGCGAGGAGTCGTATTATTCCGCTCTTGTGGGCTCATTTCCTGTAGTTTATACAAGTATAAAAATCTCATTACATTCTAAAAGTGGAATATCCCATTCTTGCATCATTTCAATAATCTCAAGATTTCATCATGTGCAGAAGAGAAACCACATGAGTAGAAATGTTTAAATCATTTATGCTTTATATTTTTACTTGTTAGATCATTGCTAGCAGTGATAACTGTCTTGAACTCTTAAGGCTGCTAACAAGGAGAAATTAACAGACAGTGGAAATTTGGCAGTTTCACGCACCTTCAGCCTCTTGTATCTGTAGACGACACCCAGAACATTAAGAAGCTGCCTTTTGTATTCATGAATACGCTTGACTTGTATGTCAAAAAGGGTATCTGGGTCAATGCTCACACCTGTCACTCGCAGAACATACTGTGCCAAACGCTGCTTGTTGGCCATCTTAGCCGATTCCCATTCAGCATGGAGTTCTGCATTGTCAGCAAACTTTGCAAAATGTATAGTCAATAGCAATATCATCATGATTGGTAAGTTACTAATTACAAAAAAATAGCAATATCATGGCCTACATGAAGAATTTTCAATGAAAAGGTTTAAAAGTATGCAAGCTTTCCAGAAAGATATTTTATTTAAATACCTCCTGAAGATTAGCAAGCAGTTCGAGGTTCGTCACCCACTGATCTGTTTTTAACCACTTGGTGATTATATTACTCAGCTCTGGACTACAAAAATGGATCCATCTACGGGGAGTTATACCATTGGTCTTATTCTGGAACTTGGTGGGCCATACAGAGACATAATCAGCAAATAACTCAGCCTTGAGGATATCACTGTGCAGCTTAGCAACACCATTCACCTGCAGGATATGGCTAATGAATTTATGCTTCTCTTTAAAATTCCATAAGAACTTTGACAAGGAGGAAGACTTTTATATGGAGATTCTTATCTTTGTTCTAATAAGTAAAGACTTGATGCATACTTTATTGTTGATAAGTTACTCTTCATGTCTTTGCTATCAACACTACGTAATTTTTTTTAATCTGTTGATAAGTAAACACTTGAAGAATAACTTAAATGAAAAAAGCTAAGTAGCTTAATGTTATCAGCTTTTCCAAACTTTTGGGGTTGGTTAAAACTGAAAGATCAATGGTAGTGTGCAGCTCCAGGTCATGCATATAAAGTGCATCAATAAATAAAAGCCGGGGTATTTTTAGAAGGTCTTCTATAAGTAGTAGGATTTTTATTTTAGTTTACATGTACTATGACATGCAGTTAGAATAAATCAAAGAATGTTCTACATGAAAAAAAATATATAGATTATAGAATGGATATCCATCATGTGAATAGATTAAAGTACTCAAATCCCAACTATGAGCGTACCCATTCACTTTTACCTGGAGTTAATTTATCAAACTCTCAGGTGCATCACAGGCAAATAAATCTCTTACCGTATGTGAAGAGACAACACACAAGTTAGCCATACGCACAACAGGCTTCTGTGCATTGTGATCCAAAATGCGCATGCTAGGAATCTTATTCTCAAGATCGGGTCTTTCTGACTGTACTGAAGCAACAAACTGCAAGGAATTTCAAATACTCTTCTAAGTAAGCTATATTTTCAAGTATGGGAGCAATTTGCATGATTTGATACCCGTCTATCAATTTCTTCAATGATTTCCATATGTCGAGGTAGGAGTTTCCACATGACTGCTTGCGACCATTTCTCCAGTGCTTCAGGTAGGACTGTATGATTTGTGTAGGCAATTGCCCTAGAGAAGTAATGTATTACATCATCCAATCCATAAACTTGCAAAGATACCGGACCAAGACAAATGAAACAAAGGAACCATATTCGTGTTTTACTCATGAAGGAGCATCCAACTAGGCAAAAGAAAATTTTATAAAGCACCTCGTAGTAATACCCCAAGCTTCATCCCACCCAAGTCCTTCATCATCCATTAATAACCGCATCAGCTCTGGTATTGCAAGAGTTGGATGTGTGTCATTTAGTTGTATTGCGACCTTCTTGGGAAATTCAGACCAATGGTGAGCTCCCTTTCCATCTTCTCTCTCTTTGAATCTGGCAATAATATCCTGATGTTGACCCAACAGTCAGTTAGCAGACAGCTACGTAAAAAGAAGAAAGTAAGACATGTCAAAACAACCAAATATCAATTAACATCTAGGTCAAATTAAAAGCCAGTTACCTGGCTGTAAAGAGCTGTTAAAGTTGATCAAAGGCATACAACTATTAAGAACTGAAATATTATGACAAATTGGTTTATTGGAGACTGAAACTCTTAAAAGTTAATGGATGCTATACAGTGTTCGACGGATATCATCTGTTGGCTTGGGTTAGAAAATGGTCTGGTTCGGGTTTGGTTTTGCTTTTGAAAAACAATTGTGAGTTGTTGGGATCTGGTTATTGGACAATTTCTCCTGAGGTTGTGTTGAAAGGATTGTTTAGCGTCTTTTCTAGGGGTAATATCACTAGAACCCTAAAAGAAGCTGAGGCTTTCATATGATTAAAACAGGCTAATTCATAGATATTGCTTAACGTCTTTCCAGATTATTTCCTTAAAACGGGTTCAAGTGGAGCAAAATGGATATTGTAGTAGTAGTAGTTGTTGTTGTCATTGAAAAGAAAATGAATGTGCCAAGGAAAAAGACACGTTGGTGCCAAAATGCAATTTTTTTTTCCAAGATTTTTTATAGCACAAAAACATGGTTTCATTTGTTTCCATTTTATGTTTTGTTTTACAGCCTTACTTTTTCCTTTTTCCGGGAGAAATACAAGTTTCCTTTTTTACTCCATTTATTTTAGTAAACAAAACAATTTTCAGGATGCTCCTGAAACAAACACGAAGCTTCCGTCAAAACAAATTAGTTGAAGGACAGATGCCAATGCACAGTTCAACATGAAAATATAATGCAAGGGAAAAAGTGGCTCCTTAATATCCTTCCAATAGGCTGACTTCCTAAATAGCATAAAGGAGAAAGATATGGCATTTAAAGTAAGCAGAAGCAGGAAAGAGGAGAGTAAGGAAACTGTAAACCTGAAGCGATGCACTGCAAAGTAAAAATTGTTGCTTTAGTCGTAATAGTTTTCCATTCTCTGTAGCATCCCCAGGGTAAAGAACAGCACAAATCTGCATGAATCAATATTTGCCACTCAAAATCTCTTGAAACATGGGAAGCAAGTGTGTAGATACAGGTAAAGTGTTTCAATTCTCAGGGTTCAGCAAGCAACTAGCATTACAATATTGAACTTAATATTCAACTCCCTTATTAGAAAAACGGAACATTTATAGCTGCAAAGTGCTCTAGCAGACCTGCTGAGCCCTAGAATGAAGCTGTGCAGCAGATTCATACTGTCCATCATTAAACTGAAATAAGTTGAGATCCTCAGAGCTGGCTTTGGCATCCCAGAGACGAAGACTATTAGTGTTTTTAGTTCTGTATCCTGGAATTGGTACATCATATGCAATAGCCTGTATGACCTCTCCACCAACCCATTTTCTCCTGCAACATATTCCATGGATAATTAAGTTTGAAATTAGACAGCAGTATGGCTTCTTGAAGTAAGAAATCAATCTGACATTTCTGTTTCTTCACGTACTTTACCACATATATAGTTAGTATTAGTACTTACGAGCCAGAAGGGTGGACCTCAACATCACCAAAAAACCTGACAGGAAAGACAACATCATGTCTTACAACTTCCCAGGGACTAAATTTCTGCAGGGTACATAACCAAGTTTGGTTACTAGCATACAATTCTCATGGTATTTAACAAACGCATTAATGAAATCAGACCTCCAACCAATCTTCAGCAACTTCTTCTTGCCCAGCCTTGGTGATAATCTGCTTAAAAAGTCCATATTTGTACCTCAAGCCATAACCCCATGCTGGCAAGTTTAATGTGGCCATGGAATCAAGAAAGCATGAAGCAAGCCTTCCTAAACCACCATTTCCTAATGCTGCATCTTTTTCCTACAAATGAAAGATAAATTAAATGTCACATCACTTTCCAGTGGCACTAACAGAAATAAAGCTCTTGAAGTGACACAACTACATTTCAGAAGTAGCCAACCGAAAGCTCACACAAAAGGTTCGAAAAATTGTTGATTGATTACTAACAGATACAGAAAAGGGAGAAGGCTGAGGATAACAGTATAGAATGATTGCAGTGGACGAATCACAATCCAAAGTTGAAGAATACAATAATATTATTTGCTTATGTCTTCATCCAGCAAAATCCACAATTGACAGGGTAACTATATCACTACAACGTGGAAGACTTATAGACTTAGGGGAGAGAAATCCTTTCACCCACTCCATCCAGCCTTCATCTAAAACCCGTTCTTAAGAAAACCTGGGAAATAGACCATCTTATACAATACATAGAAATAAAGTTCACAACCCACTATGCAGTCATCAATGGTTCTTCCTATTGGTATCAGAAACATAGTTGTTGTTCAGGCCCAACATTCACTGGAATGCATGTTGCCTCTAGAATCAAAGCGCAACCTAATTTACACACAATTGATATCATAGGCATACGATCTTCAGCAGCTTTAAGCCAAAAAAGG